>JAXQQM020081295.1:0-180504 GCA_034641835.2 Pinus albicaulis
TGGTTCAATGACCGTCCTTTTCCTAGGCTAAAATATAGTGAAATTAAAACTAAATCTATCTATCTATTAACTTGATCTTTAAGTTTGTAGGCATCCAGCATAGTTTTGAGAAGATGTGGTTGACCGACTTCAGAATTCAACTGTCCTGAAAAGACACAGTCGGCAAGCGTAGGAGAAATCTTCTCCGTAGCATTGATGATACAATTGAGCGCGCTATGATAACTTTGTGGCTTTACCAAGTACATCCAGTATAGGTCCCAATTCAATCTTGTCAGCCCTTGGATGGATTTTTCTCTTTCTTCTGCCTTTTGCCTCCATTCTGCTTGCAATTGATTTTCCCGTGGGAGATAACCTGGAACAGTTTCAGAAATCAAGTTAGCTTTGCGTAAATTTTCATTTACACAATCAGTGAGAGTGTTTGCCACTGTAGATGCCTCATCTACTACCCTTTCTTCCCTTCTGATTTGTGCATCCCAATTATTAAACATTATTTCTTTATGGTTCTCGTTGATGATGGGTGCACCAGCTTTTCTGCCTTCTTCTGTCTTTTGCCATGCTAGATAATCATTGATCTTTTCATTAATCAAATCGTAACCATTTCGTAAATCTACGACATGATTTATGATTCTATCGCTTTCTTGGCACAAAGAATTCCATTGCAATATTTTTTGGCAGAAAACTTCCTCTTGTTGCAGTAATTGATTTTTCAAAGAGATGGTTTCTGAAATGAACTCTGGAAGCTTAGGATCATCCTTATGCTGTTCTTGGATTTTTTGAAGTTGTTGTTGTAACTCTTCAAATTTTAATTGTGCTTCCTGATTGGCCTGTACCTGTTGCAGAGCCTTTATCTGTTCTTCTTTTTCATCCAACAAAAGTTGTATCTCAATTGCTTTATCAATTGTTGCAGAAGCATAAGCTCCTGTTATTTGAGATAACTTAGTGAGATTATGAGTAGGCTCTGTGGCAGGATCTTTCCACAAAACATCTACTTGTTCTGGTTCGGTAGCAATTGCACTTTCTATTTTTCTCTTTTTCCTTTGTCTCTTTACCACTGCTTTATATTTTGGGCTATAAAATACATCCAGAGGAGGAATGTCCTCTACATTAAGTACAATTTCAGAGGAGGGTGTAATTGGTATGTGCTCTGTTACTGCGGCTGTGCTGCTTGTTCCTGCGTTCAAAACTTTGGTTGCTTGGACAGGGGTCTGTACATTCTATCCTTCTACATTAATCAATTGATTAAAGGTTTCCCATTCTTTATCTAACTCCATGGTGACTGGCTGTTGCTGTACATTGGGTGGAGGAGGATTTGTTTGTTGAGAAATCAAAATTTGCTGTTGAGCAAGCTCTTTAGATTGTGTAGAATCTTTAATGGATTCTTCCATTTTATCTTCCATTTCTTTGGATGTATTGGAGTGTTCAGAATCTCTGTCAGATTTTGATTTGGATTTACCTGTGCTTGAACTGCTGTTAAGACTAACACTAGGAGTTTTCTCCTTTGCAGGCTCTATGCGTAGATTATCCAAAGGAATAGGAATTAGTCTCCTTTCTCTGTACAACTTGAATTCTTGAAAATCCCCTGGAGATAGCTGCTCTTTAGCTGAATTCAAAACCTCTTTGAATGAATTTCTTTCCTGGAACATATCATCAAAAAGATCTTGCTCCGCGACAAATTCCCTTACTTTGATTGCATTGGTAAAATTCTTAACAATATCATTTTGGTCAAATAACCTTCTTAAGAATTTGAACTGATGTAGGCATGTAACATTGCCTATCTCATGAAATGCATGACCAATATCCAACAGTGAAAATGTTCCACATTTTATGGGAAATTGTGGCCAAATGCCCTTTTTCTTGTCTTTTAAATCTTTTGTCATACCTCCCTGACCACAGGTCTGATAAGCAATTTCCCGGGCTACAAGTCTATCTGGAACATATAAGGGTAAAACATGGGGAGAAGCATAACTTCCAAAAACCCTAATATAGGTGAACAATTCCTCCCCAAACCATCTTGCGACGGGGAGAATATCAACCTCTATTTCTGAGGATAACCTCGGGGCATCCTTATTATACAATGTTCTGTACAATGGCAGCATTATTCCATGACAAATTTGATAAAAATGGGGGACAAACTCAGACTCCCATAGTTCTTTATGGTACACATGAATGGGCAAAGGATCATGGCTAGTCCATTTCCAGCCCATCAAAGGGAATTTAGAGACATAGCAGATGGTGTCCATGACACTAGCAGATAAATAAAAAGGCGGATAAACCCGCTGGGAAACATTTTGTTTAGACCGGTAATGAAAAATAGCAGTGGTAAGATTATCAGATAGGATTTTGGCCCAATCTACAATTGTAGAATTAACAGCCGCATTCAAAAAAGGAAGCCATTCGGGTAATATCATATTTATGTCAGGCTTTCCAAAAAGCCTGCATAACATGGCAGCAGTAAAACAATAAGGAGAGGTAAGTGAACCCGTGCTGTACATACCTTGTTTGTTCTTCTTCAATGGTTCACTTATTTTGGTCCACTCCTTTGTGCATTCTGCCAAATTTGAGTGTTCTTTTGCAAACTCTTCCATAAATTTCCTGTTGAAAGTTGCCTGAGGTTCTGGCAGCTTATACATTAATCTCGGATCTTCTATGGTGAATGACCCAATTAGCTCTTCCGATGGAGTTCTGAATTGTCTGTCTGAAATATCTGTGCTATCCAGCACCCATCTCACCATGTCATGATATAGTGGAGAATCCTTGGTCTTGCTGCTATTCTATGTAGAAATGAGCAAGCCAAGTCTCTAAGGGTTGCTTCAGACGTATCCTTTGAACCTGCTGTAGCTGCAACTTTTATCACCACAGGGTTTTCATCTTCTAACAATTTATACATTCCCTCCCAAGTGGATATACCGGCGTCCTTGTTACAGGCGGTGTCTGCGTATAGCGAAGCCATTTCTTTGTTCTCAGAACTTGAGCTCTTCTCCTTCTTACCCATAGTGTTTAGCGGAAGCTTTGTATAGTGGTCTGCTCCTTCGCGCCTGCGTTTTACGAATAAATGAGAGTAATGATATAAGAAAGGTGATGAGACTGTTTTGAATGTGAAAGCGGATGAAATATAATATTTAAGTTGTGAAATGACTTTCAATCTAAACACAATCTCTTTTCACATTAATAATCAATCCAATCATTTAATATAATCATTAAAGCGCATAACGGATTTGACATATGGGAAGATTTCCTTGGGATAGCGCGCCTACATGAATCTGCGACATTGCGATCTGCGATTTTCTGCGCAATATCGCAATATCGCAATGTCGCAATATCGCAAAATGAAGTCATCGCAGTCATAAAAATAGCGCAAAAGTGGAAATTGCGCAATAGCGCAAAAGTGCATATCGCAAAAGCGCAATAGCGCAACATCGCAAAAGCGCACAATCGCAAAAGCGCAGAATTGATAAGAGCGCAAAAGATATTTATTAATCATTTCTGTTTTCTGTGCTATGCGATCTGCGATCAATGCGTTTTATATATACTATTTTGTTATGGATGCGCTATCTTGTTTCAAGAGAAATTTTATTATAATCTATCATAAACTTAAGTGTTTCTAAATATTCTTTCTAAGGGATTTTATAAGTTTATGATAGAAAGTTTTATTTGTAAAGGCAAACAAATCCTAATTGATTTTTTTGGATTTTTAACTAAGGGTCCCCATTTATTTAGTATTATTACTAATAATAAATAAAAAAGGGGGGTTGTTGCTGGTCACAACAATTGGAGATTCACTGAAAGAAACAGTTATCTCTGAAAAAATAAAATGAACATTCTATCTTTAGTAAATAAAGGTTTTTAAAGATAATGAAAACTATCTTAGGATAATTCAAATAAAATGCTGCTATGAAAAAGAAAAATAAAAATCATTTCATAATTTCTGTCTAATTCCTTAAGAAATAAAAACATTTTGAGTTATATCAAGCTTTGATTGGTGTTAATAATGAAGTAAATGGATTTCTCCAAGTTTTGGATTTATAATATAATCTATTGCCATAGGTATTGTCTCTGCTTCCAGCAAACGTTCATAGTCTCGACATGGTTACCTTTAAACCATTAACCATTCATTGTCCCATCCAACTAAAATTATGACTTTTTAAAAGATAAATTCATAAGATCTATTATCTCATGTTTTTTGTCTTTTATTTATTTTTATTTTAAGAGTCATTGTTCTGGTTTGGTAGCCAGTTATTAACAATGCCATTCACTAGTTATAATCAAACTGAACAAGCTGGCTCGTGATGAGACCCCTTGTCTTATATTTATAAGCCATTACCCTGTTTTGGTATGCAGTATTGGTAATGTCATTTTTATTACTCCTTATGAATATGGTAAGTCGGCTCGTAATGAGACCTCTTATCTCTTAAAATTTTCGTATAATTTCTTAGAATTACATTCTAAAAAATCACAACTTAAATGGATGGGGTGAAATAGTTTTATCCTTAAGAATCAATGGATGACAATTTTTAGAGTTTTTTTGAATTCCAAAACTTTGAAAAAATCTATACTTTGATAGATAACCTTTCTCTGCTTAATAAACTTATAATGATTTAATTTTTCCTCAAGTTTTCAAAAGATCATGTAAATGATTGAAATAATCTTTTCAAAGTTTAACATCTTATTTTAAACTATTAAAAAAAAACTGTAATCATTACTTTAAAAATTATTATTTACACAAAATAAATATTTATAATATTTTTCCGAAGAAATTTTCTCAAATAGTAAACAGTCAATCAGAGACTCATAAACAACCTTTATTTGTAAAAACAAAAACAATCAAAAACTTTGCAGAAATAAATATATACAGTTTAAGAAGGGGTTACCTCCTTATGAAAAGAATTTCTTCAAGATAAGCCCATTTATAGGAAGAGACTCTCTCTTACTTGTTAGATCTTGGAGTATAAATGTATTTGAGCTTATATTCTCAACGATTTGAAATGGTCCAAGCCACATTTTCTGAAATTTGGTATGTTTACCTTTTTCTTCGTGTGCTTTATCCCATTTCAAAACGAGATCACCAATTGACAAAATTTTTGAGCTGGTAGAACTTGCATCGAAAGAAGATTTTACAAGATGTTGATGTTTTTCATGAGTAATTTTTGCTTTATCCCTATCTTCTTCTAATTTAAGGATTTGATCATATCTCAATTGAATGGATGATGAAGGATTTTCTTCAATAAATTGCACTAGGGTTAATGATGGAAGTGTTAAGTTTGATGGTATCACAACTTCTTTTCCATAAACCAGATTGAAAGGTGAAGTCCCTATTGAAGATTTTTTAGTGATACGATCAGCCCATAACGCAAAGATTAAAGATTTGTGCGAATTCTTTTGATTTTGATCAACGGTCCTTTTAATGATTTTGATAAGGTTTTTATTAGTGGATTCAGCTAAACCATTACCTTGTGGGTAATAATTTGCTGAATATTTTAATTTAAAACCTCTTTTGACTACAAATTCAATTAAACTATTTCTAGAGAAGTAAGATGCATTATCAAAGACTAAAGCTTGAGGTACACCAAACCTGGTTATGATGAATTGATCTATGAAATCAATAATTGCATCAGAATTGGCTACCTTCAATGGGATTGCCTCTACCCATTTCATAAAGTAATCAATTGCAGTAAGGATGTACTTGTGCTGTTTGGAAGAATGAGGTACTATCTTACTAATAATGTCAAGCCCCCATTTTTCGAATGGTTTCTCAATAGTTACTGGTTGCAAAGGAAAAGCTGGTTTCCTTTGTCTTCCACTTGCAGTTTGACAAATTTGGCACTTCCTTACGTAATCATGCGTATCTTTAAAAAGGGTAGGCCAGTAATAACCAGCGCGAATTATTTTGTGAGCTGTGGTATCACCTCCAAAATGACCTCCTGCTGGTCCATCATGCAATTCCTGCAAAACCTTTTCAACTTCAGTCTTTTCCAAACATCTTAATAAAATTGAATCATAATTTTTTCGAAATAACACATTATCAATGATCTGGTATTTAATAGCCTTTAACCTTAAAGCACGTTTACTTTTATAGCTAAGATTAGAAGGAGCATACCCATTTTTCAAGTAATAGATAAGATCAGCATACTGAGATCCAGAATTTGTAACACTTATCTGACTTACTTGAATATCTTGATTCGAATCTTGGTTTTCTAGTATGTTATGAGCTCCTGCCAATAATCTGCAAAAACCTTGTCCTCTAACAATCTTAGTTGGTTTAATATCAATATCATATTCTTGCAAGGTTGTTACCCAGTTAGCTCTCTTTTCCCCTACTTCTTTTTGAATTAATAATTGCCTCACTGCAGAGAATGGGACAATGATTTTGTATGTGTTTTCAAGAAAAAAGGTCTGAAATGTTTGATTGATTTAAAAACAGCAAAGGCTTGTTTTTCAACATCGGAATAATTAAGCTCAGCTCCTTGCATATTCGAGCTAAAGAAAGAAATAGGTGCTTCAATTTCTTGATCATTGAGTTGTGTTAAAACGGCTGCATAAGATGTTTCAGTGGCCAGAGTATACAAAGTAAAATCTTTAGAAAAATACGGGGTATTCAATGCTGGTGCATTAATGATTGCTTGTTTGATTGAATCAAAAGCTTCTTTTTATTTATGCGTCCATTTGAATATTGAATTCTTCTTAATCATATTTTGCATAGGTAAGACAATTAAAGAAAAATCAGGAATAAATCTTTTAACAAAATTGATCTGTCCAAGAAATGATTGCATGGATTTTTTGTTATGTGGTAAGGAAATATCAGAAATTTCTTTCACTCTATCTAGATCAATATATATACCATCTTTTGACACAACAAATCCTAAGAGTTTTCCTTCATCTAAAGCAAAGAAAGATTTCTTGGGATTCAAGGAGATACCAAACTTTCTACATCTTTCAAATATATGTTTTAAATCATGTAGATGATTGGTTCTCTTTTTTAAAAATACTGTTATGTCATCAAGATAAACAACAACTGATTTATTGATCAGGCCTTTGAATGTTATGTCCATGGCTCTTTAAAAAGTTGCTCCTACATTTATTAGACCAAAAGGCATTTTCTGATAAGCATAAGTTCCCCATTTTGTTCTGAAAGTTGTTTTCAATCTGTCATCTGGGTGAACTAAAACTTGATTATAGCCTGAAAATCCATCGAGAAAAGACATAAGTTCAGAACCAGCTACCTTTTGAAGTATCTGTTCCATAGTTGGCAATGGGAAATTGTCTTTTAAACATGCCTTGTTTAAATTTCTGAAATCAATACAGATTCTTATATCACCATTCTTATTCCTTACAGGTACCATATTGGAAACCCAATTAGAGTGCCTGACTGGAAAAATGATTTTGGCTTTCAAAAGTTTATTAAGTTCTGATTTGATTTGACTTTCGAGATTTGGATGGATCTTTCTCAACTTCTGTTGAACTGGTTTAATATCAGGAAGCATTGGAATTGTATGTTGAATAATCGAGGTATCATATGTTTTTAGATCATCGTAATTCCAAACAAAAACATTTTTGTACTTGTTCAGCAGTTTAATGAATGCATTCCTTTCCTCTGGCGTTAAATTGAGTCCTAAGTTAACATTTTGAGGTTTAGAATCAGAACCAAGATTTACTAATTCAAACTTCAAATTTGAGCTTTGAAGTTTCATATTAGTAACTTTCTTGAATCTGTCTCTAATGTCATATAAATCCTCTAATTTAACAACAGATTTTGGAATGGGGTTTTCATTACCTTTTAAAGAAATTTGTAAATCATGATCATCTTCATCAATAATTTGCTCATCATATGATTTCTCTGAAGTCATGAAATTTAGAATATCTTGATCATGATAGAATACTCTCCAATTTGTAACATTATCTGGGACTGATGGGTGAAAAATCAATTCTACAGAAAACCTATCAGGACTGCAATCTTCAGTAGGTAAGAGTTTAGATGAAACATTAGCTAACAAGTCAGCTGATGTATTCTGATTCCTAGGAATAGGAGAAATATTGAATGCTAAAAAATGAGTGGTGAGGTCTTGTACTAGGGTTTGATAGTGTTTAAGATGTCCTGAAAGGCAATGAATAGTATTCCTAACTTGTTTAATAACAATTTCGAAATCACCAAAAACTTTCAAGTATTTAACATCTAACCCTATAGCTTTATAAAGTCCTTGAACCAAGGCTTCATATTCTGCGGTATTGTTAGTACACTCAAATTCTAATCTACATGACAGAATGGTTTTCTCCCCATTTGGATCAATTAGGATGCATCCAGCTCCAGCTCCATCACTAGACTTCGATCCATCAAAATATAATGACCAAAATAAGGACTTATCTATAATTACATCCAAAATATTTACAATTCTAGAAGTATGAGACTGTGAAAATTTTTCTATCTGAAAAACAAAAGTATTTACAGAAAACAGTGATTGAGGAGCTTTGAAATTTCCAAGGAATGATTCAGCAGAATAACCTCCAAGAATGTTGTTGTTGAATGATACAGGTTCATTAGGTTGTTCAAAATCAGTGACAGTGTGCATCATATGTTTTTCTCGTTCAATTTTGATTTGATTTTGTTTCCCTTTGTAGGGAAGCCACATGTGTGAATAATCGGTTGAGATATAACTGTTAAGCTTAGCAGACCAGTCCCTGCTCAAGATTAATCCATAGAATTCAAGAATATCAGCAATTAGAATATCAATTCTTTGGACAATCCTAGGATCTGAGGCTAATCTGATAGTAACTGAATTGATTTCTCCTACCACTTGGACTTTAGAGCGATCCAACTGAACGATATGAACTGCTGATTTCTGTGGTTCAATATTTAATTTAGCACAGATAGAAGTAGGCATTATATTGGAGGAAGCTCCGGAATCAATCAAACAATTGTGCAGATTTTTATTGTACATCTCATAAGTCAAAAGAAAAGGAGGAGTTTGAGAATTTGATTTTTCCCCAATGAGCATAGTATCAGTAGCATCTACCTTATCTGGTGGCTTACCAGTTCCTCTTGCTGCTTTTGCAACTACACCACTTGGTAAAGGAGTAATTGGTGTAGCATTTAATTCTTTCAATAGCAACTTTTTCTGGTGTTTCAGTTTGCTGAGTTCATGTAAGGAAATGTTAGCTTTAATCTTTTTCATGTCTTCAACAATATTGTATTCCATAGGATCTGACACTACTAAAGTTTTCGTTGTTGATGTGAGAGGATTAGAAGAAGATGGCTGATTTTGAGTAGGTAATTGAGAAGTTTTATTTACAATGGGTTTGTCTTTGGTACTTGGAGTTGTAGTTTTCTTTTTCGGAACTGTTTGCACTGGTTCTGCTGTAGATTTACTCCTAGTACTTACAGGCATAGCTTCTTCACTATCAGAATTAGGGAGAATAAAATCCCACATTCCATTTAATTCAGCTATCTCTTCATTTTCGTCTTCTTGATCTGATACTATAGATGTATCTTCTTCTTCCTCTTCTTCTTCTAACTCTGCATTAGAGATTACATTAGGAGGTTTAGATTCAACTTGGTTTCTTCTGAAATTTCAGAATGGTTTCTTGGTAGAAGTTTCAGCCACTTGTTTTTTAATTTCAACCATTTCATTTGACATGGTTTTAAGAACTTTCTGTAAACCTTCCATGTCATATGGATCTTTGGTCTTTTTCTTTGAATCATCTTTGAAGCTGACTTTCTTTGATTTCCTTTCTTCAATAGCATTTTTCTTTTCAAGAGAAGTGATACGTTTTTCAACTACAATAGCTTCTTTCATATTCTCAGCCAATGTAGGCTTTGCAGCTCTGTCTATGAAAATTGCTATGTTTGAGGGTAAGGCAGTTATATACCATTCGATTCTGACTTGCTCACTAGGTTGTGAATCTGTATGAATTTTGTTCAAGAGTTTGTTGAATCTGGAATTGAATTCTTTTATAGGTTCCTTGGGTTCTATTTTCAAATTTGAGAGATCATTGAGTAAAGTTGCAATTGATCGATCATCTCCAAATTTGGTCAAAAAATGATCTACAAAGATGTCCCAACTTGTTATAGATCCTGATGGTAATGAAAAATACCATGATCTTGCTACTCCCTGAAGAGTATATGGGAATAATCTAACTACAACATCTTCATGTATGACTCCATTCAAATTAATAGCTAGCATAAAATTATTGATATGTTCTTCAGCTTGAATGTTAAGATCTGGGCTAAACTTTGGAAGCCATTTTCCAGGATTGTCTGGTAAATCATGTAAAGGTGCAGCCATGTTGACTACTCCTAGAGTAGACCATGGTCTCTATGCCATTATTGGGATGATTATTGGAGGAATACCAGAAACTGGTGGTATTTGAATTGAAGTGGTTGGAATAGATGATGTTGAGATTGATGAGGATTGAGTAGAAGATGTTTGTGGAGATGATGACTGAAGAGATGATGATGAAACAAATGTACTTTGTTGAGTTGTGGTTTTGGAAATAGGTGATTGAATATGAGATGATGAAATTGTATCACTTTCTGTTTCCGATTGAATTCTTTTTATTTTTCCCTTACTAGGTAAAGGAAATTCTTTCAGAGGAATACCAAGTTTTTCACTTTGCAATCTAGTAAGAGGTTTTGAAGGAATAAATTTTGAGCTTACACTACCTTCATATATTTCAGACTCTTCTAAAGATAATGAGAATCCTTTTAATTTGTGAATTATATCTTGAACTTCAGTAGACTCAGGATGTTGCTTGTCTGAATGATTTAAGATTTTGGTAGTGGGTGTCTGAATATTTTCTGCAATTTCATCTCTTGGATTCTGAATTTTAGAAGAAATTGAAGAAGTTAATGAGGGTGTTTTTCTCTCAGAATGGCTTTTTGATCAAGATTTACTTGCCATTCATAGCTCGGGCCCTCCTTCTAGTGCCAAAAATGTTGAAGCCTAGAAAATCTCTGCTTCAAACATCGGGGAAAGCCACCCGGTCGGGACCTTAAGACAACTCCTTTTCCGTTTGGTGTGGTGGCTCCGACTGGATTTAAAAGACCAGTTTCCTTGTAACTAAATGGATTGGATTGGATGGGTGGAAATGGGACTAAACTAACTGAAATAAAAATAACGAATTTAAGCTAACATGCATAAACCATTCTAACATTAATCCGTAGAGATATGTGAATACAACTTAAGATTGAACTGAATTCAACAACTATGAAAATGTATTATTAATTAAATTGAAATGTGCAGAACAATACATAAATCATGCATGAATTAAATGTAGGTTATATAAACATATTGCATTCATCATTGTATACCATTTACATGTAACTATGAAAAATAACGTTTCAATTATACTCAGAAATGATATATAAAAAGAAGCGTTGTGAAAACCAATATACATATAAATGATATAAATTTCAAAACGAATATCATAGGACAACAGAAATCAACAGTAAACAGATAGAAATACCTTGCTCATCTTGATGACTTCAAATGCAATCTGATACTCTATCCAGTAACTATAATGCAAAACCAAATTCCAAGGTACAGAAATGCAACACTTCAAAAATAATTCCGCATGAAAATCACCAGATGTGATCCTTTTCAAAAATATATAAGACAATGGAGTACAGAAATGCAATCTCCAAGTCCAAAAATATTAAGATCCAGGACCCCTCTCTAAATGCATGAGAGGGGTTTAAATACTACTTAACTAACTCTAAAAATAGCTTATTACAAAAATTAAAGATTCGGTTCAATGACTGTCCTTTTCCTAGGCTAAAATACAGTGAAATTAAAACTAAATCTATCTATCTATTAACTTGATCTTTAAGCTTGCAGGCATCCAGCATAGTTTTGAGAAGATGCGGTGGACCGACTTCAGAATTCAACTGTCCTGAAAAGACAGAGTCGGCAAGCGTAGGAGCAATCTTCTCTGTAGCATTGATGATACAATTGAGCGCACTGTGCTGACCGTGTGGCTTTACCAAGTACATCCAATATGAGTCCCAATTCAATCTTGTCAGCCCTTGGATGGATTTTGCTCTTTCTTCTGCCTTTTGCCTCCATTCTGTTTGCAGTTGATTTGCCTGTGGGAGATATCCTGGAACAGTTTCAGAAATCAAGTTAGCTTTGTGTAAATTTTCATTTACACAATCAGTGAGAGTGTTTGCCGCTGTAGATGCCTCCTCTGCTGCCCTTTCTGCCCTTCTGATTTGTGCATCCCAATTATTAAACATTATTTCTTTATGGTTCTCGTTGATGATGGGTGCACCAGATTTTCTGCCTTCTTCTGTCTTTTGCCATGCTAGATAATCATTGATCTTTTCATTAATCAAATCATAATCATTTCGTAAATCTGCGACATGATTTGTGATTTTATCGCTTTCTTGGCACAAAGAATTCCATTGCAATATTTTTTGGCAGAAAACTTCCTCTTGTTGCAGTAGTTGATTGTTCAAAGAGATGGTTTCTGAAATGAATTCTGGAAGCTTAGGATCATCCTTATGTTGTTCTTGGATTTCTTGAAGTTTTTGTTGTAACTCTTCAAGTTTTAATTGTGCTTCCTTATTGGCCTGTACCTGTTGCAATTGCTGTTGCAGAGCCTTTATCTGTTCTTCTTTTTCATCCAACAAAAGTTGTATCTCAACTGCTTTATCAATTGTTGCAGAAGCATAAGCTCCTGTTATTTGTGATAACCTAGTGAGATTATGAGTAGGCTCTGTGGCAGGATCTTTCCAAAAAACATCTACTTGTTCTCGTTCAGTAGCAATTGCACTTTCTATTTTTCTCTTTTTTCCTTTGTCTCTTTACTACTGCTTTGTATTTTGGGCTGTAAAATACATCTATAGGAGGAATTTCCTCTACATTAAGTACAATTTCAGAGGAGGGTGTGATTGGAATGTGCTCTATTACTGCAGCTGTGCTGCTTGTTCCTGCATTCAAAACTTTGGTTGTTTGGACAGGGGTCTGTACATTCTGTCCCTCTACGTTAATCAATTGATTAAAGGTTTCCCATTCTTTATCTAACTCCATAGTGACTGGCTGTTGCTGTACATTGGGTGAAGGAGGATTTGTTTGTTGAGAAATCAAAATTTGCTGTTGAGCAAGCTCTTTAGGTTGTGCAGAATCTTTGATGGATTCTTCCATTTTATCTTCCATTTCTTTGGATGTATTGGAGTGTTCAGAATCTCTATCAGATTTTGATTTGGATTTACCTGTGCTTGAACTGCTGTTAAGACTAACACTAGGAGTTTTCTCCTTTGCAGGCTCTATGCGTAGATTATCCAAAGGAATAGGAATTAGTCTCCTTTCTCTGTACAACTTGAATTCTTGAAAATCCCCTGGAGATAGCTGCTCTTTAGCTGAATTCAAAACCTCTTTGAATGAATTTCTTTTCTGGAACATATCATCAAAAAGATCTTGCTCCCCGACAAATTCCCTTACTTTGATTGCAGTGGTAAAATTCTTAACAATATCATTTTGGTCAAATAACCTTCTTGAGAATTTGAACAGCTGTAGGCATGTAACGTTGCCTATCTCGTGAAATGCATGACCAATATCCAACAGTGAAAATGTTCCACATTTTATGGAAAATTGTGGCCAAATGCCCTTTTTCTTGTCTTTTAAATCTTTTGTCATACCTCCCTGGCCACAGGTCTGATAAGCAATTTCCCGAGCTACAAGTCTATCTGGAACATATAAGGGTAAAACATGGGGAGAAGCATAAATTCCAAAAACCCTAATATAGGTGAAAAATTCCTCTCCAAACCATCTTGCGACGGGGAGAATATTAACCTCTATTTCTAAGGATAACCTCGGGGCATCCTTATTATACAATTGTCTGTACAATGGCAGCATTATTCCATGACAAATTTGATAAAAATGGGGGATAAACTCAGACTCCCATAGTTCTTTATGGTACTCATGAATGGGCAAAGGATCGTGGATAGTCCATTTCCAGCCCATCACAGGGAATTTAGAGACATAGCAGATGGCGTCCATGACATAAGCAGATAAATAAAAAGGCGGATAAACCCGCTGGGAAACATTTCGTTTAGACCGGTAATGAAAAATAGCAGTGGTGAGATTTTTAGATAGGATTTTGGCCCAATCTACAACTGTAGAATTAACAGCCGCATTTAATAAAGGAAGCCATTTGGGTAAGATCATATTTATGTCAGGCTTTCCAAAAAGCCTGCATAACATGGCAGCAGTAAAACAAAAAGGAGAGGTAAGTGAACCCGTGCTGTACATACCTTGTTTGTTCTTCTTCAATGGTTCACTTCTTTTGGTCCACTCCTTTGTGCATTCTGCCAAATTTGAGTGTTCTTTTGCAAACTCTTCCATAAATTGCCTGTTGAAAGTTGCCTGAGGTTCTGGCAGCTTATACATTAATCTCAGATCTTCTATGGTGAATGACCCAATTAGCTCTTCCGATGGAGTTCTGAATTGTCTGTCTGAAATATCTGTGCTATCCAACACCCATCTCACCATGTCTGTATATGGGATAATCCTTGGTCTTGCTGCTATTCTATGTAGAAATGAGCAAGCCAAGTCTCTAAGGGTTGCTTCAGACGTATCCTTTGAACCTGCTGTAGCTGCAACTTTTATCACCACAGGGTTTTCATCTTCTAACAATTTATACATTCCCTCCCAAGTGGATATACCGGCGTCCTTGTTACAGGCAGTGTCTGTGTATAGTGAAGCCATTTCTTTGTTCTCAGAACTTGAGCTCTTCTCCTTCTTACCCATAATGTTTAGCGGAAGCTTTGTATAGTGGTCTACTCCTTCGTGCCTGTGTTTTACGAATAAATGAGAGTAATGATATAAGAAAGGTGATGAGACTGTTTTGAATGTGAAAGTGGATGAAATATAATATTTAAATTGTGAAACGACTTTCAATCTAAACACAATCTCTTTTCACATTAATAATCAATCCAATCATTTAATATAATCATTAAAGCGCATAACGGATTTGACACATGGGAAGATTGCCTTGGGATAGCGCGCCTACATGAATCTGCGACATTGCGATCTGCAATTTGCTGCGCAAATTCGCAATATCGCAATGTCGCAATATCGCAAAATGGAGTCATCGCAGTCATAAAAATAGCGTAAAAGTAAAAATTGCGCAATAGCACAAAAGCGCATATCGCAATAGCACAAAAGCGCATAAGCGCACAATCGCAAAAGCGCACAATCGCAAAAGCGCACAATCGCAAAAGCACAGAAGATATTTATTAATCATTTTTGTTTTCTGCGCTATGCGATCTGCGATCAATGCGTTTTGTATATATACTATTTTGTTATGGATGCGCTATCTTGTTTCAAGAGCGATTTTATTACAATCTATCATAAACTTAAGTGATTCTAAATATTCTTTCTAAGGGATTTTATAAGTTTATGATAGAAAATTTTATTTGTAAAGGAAAACAAATCCTAATTGATTTTTTGGATTTTTTAACTAAGGGTCCCCATTTATTTAGTATTATTACTAATAATAAATAAAAAGGGGGGTTGTTGCTGGTCACAACACCATGTTATCAACAATTTCATGCTCTCTTTCTTACCATTCCAACATGACTTATAACCTATAAACCATAAACTAAGATCATTAGAAATAGGTTGGGAGAATTTGAGCCATTTTTAATGGATGGGAACATGTTTTTCAAAACCCCACGGTGCTTGCGTAGGTTTTATGTGTACACAGTGCATTTTTTTGCATGAGCTACACATAAAAAACGCGGTTGCCTGATGATTTTTTCTATTAAAAAATCATCGGGGTGGGCAAGTTTCTCCATTAAAAACTGTGCACCCCCAAGGGCAGATTTTAAAACCTTGTTTCCCCTTTAAAAAATTTCCTAAAAAATTAAAATAAAACTCTGAATGGATGAAAAGAAAGATAATGATGATGTGGAATACCTGGCGTGGACAGTTCTCAAAATGGTTGGTCAGTTCTCGTGGTATCTGCTCTGGAATGTTTAGTGAAAAAAATCTTTTTGCTCTGCTTTGAAAACTAAAAGGTGAAAATGAATTGTTTTAACTTCTTTTTATAATTTTAAATGAATAAAATAATATTATTTTATTTATTTTCACTTTAGAAGTCAAAATAAATTTTTTTTTTATATTTTGAGAGCAGATATTTGTAATATTTTTGAGTTTTTGTGCAAGAAACATGTTATGTTTGGAAAAAACCATTTTGGCATTGATTAGACTTTTATCACTTTTTTGGGCTCTATAAAAATACGAAAAAGCGAAACCCTACGATCCTCTTTTAAGCCCTTTTCAAACTCTTTAAATATGAAAAGATCATGGAGTACTTAACTATTAAAACTCATTAAATTGAATGAATAGTCATCTATTAAGTATACATTTACCCATTTTCTAGACTGAATTAGATTGTTTACAAAATGGGTATACATTGACTAGGCATAGTCAATAGAGTTCTCTATTACATTATTTTATCCTTTTTCCGGTTTGACAGACTAAATTTACAAAAAAAGAACACTGCGAAGTTTTCTTATGTTTTTATTCTCACTCCTTAAAACTAAAAAATATAGAGTTAATCCTATGTTCGAATCATTAAAATTAAATGGTACACGACCTATCGATTTCAACAGGACCGGACCTCTACTTGTTAGGGTGCATTTAAAAAATACTAAGATGGACTCATTCGAAGGATGAGCTTACATGACAAGAAGATTATATCCTCCTCAAGCTTGAAAAAAATAAAGAGGTACTTTCCAGTAATGGTGGGGGGGAAAGTGAGAAAAAGAATTCATTCATTGTCTTTTTTTAATAAAGAAGCATGTCGCTCTTGAGCATAACACTTTTTTGCACATGTACCCGGGTCGGGTAATCCTTTGTCTTATATTTAATCAGACCAAATGAAATTCTTCAGCCAATTTCTGGGTATTATCTTTGACTCAAATGTTGCAAAACCATTGACAATGTTGTTATGTGTTCAAGGGAAAGTTCAAATTCCCATTCATTGCAAACATTTGTCTCCATCCACATTGACCATCCCTAAGTGATTCCTTGCAAAAAATTTCCTCAAAACATGAATCGTAGAGTTTCTCACGACGTATCACTTTCTATCGACACCAACTCATTATCTAGAAAGTTAATTTACAATCCTACCAGTACCTTGGAATCTGCATCCCTTAATGGCATATTTATCGCCTTCGATGACAGGTTCCAATAATTGATCTTCAATTGAATGATTCTATGAGTGTTCGACTGCAAATCATTCAGTCACACTTCATAGATTGTGTAGAAGTACTTTGAGAGCCATAATCATTATTGGTGATTTCTCTCACGCCTGTTAATGGTTCTCATCATTGACTGGAAATGAAGTGGTTTCTACCATGTTCGACTTCGACACAATCAATCGCATGGATATATTTGTACTAGTTCTAGAAGTAGAAATCAATACCCTGGATCTATTTTCCACCATCTACGATGGGAGGAGTTATGTATTCATGATATAGTAGACGTCTTATGACAAATAGCTGTGTCCATACTGTGTCTAATTTTGATGTAATGCTAAAATCATATATGTATTAGAAAATTTAGTTAGTTTTTCTTTGAGTATGGGAATGATTACCTCAATGATGATATATATATTTGCATTAAATGTTTTTACAGGTTTTCGACCAATGTCTCCAATCCAATCCCTAGAATGATGAAGCACTTCACTCTTTAGAAAAACTTTCTCAGACTTCGCACTTTATGGGGAAATCTATTACACGTCATTTTGTCACTATGAAATTTTTCTCTCCATATGGTTCTATCACCCTCCATATCATGTTCCCTTAGAAGTCGAAAACACCCATTTTCCTGAACCAAGTCTTCGAAATTGGTGAAAATATCTTTAAAACCTTTAAAGGATTACCTACGCGCTTTTATAGCCTTTTTCTGCACATGCACTGATGCTTTTTCCATTAGCCGTGGAGATCGCCACTTTGTTTGCCACTAAAACCTGTGCAACCCTGTAAAAAAGAAAGTAAATATAAAAAGTAACTTCTAGAAGTCTAGTTAGCCGAATATTCTCCCAACTGGAAGCCTCTAGAGTCACGTCGGTTCAAGCTCTATGCCTCTACTCATGGAGCTTATCCCTTGGCTAAAGGGACCCAAATCCCTTCATTGGAGGAACTCATCCATCTCTTAATGGATATGAAACTACCTCAATCTCTCTATAAATTGAGCTGAAGTTTCAGGTTCAAGGGTAGATACTTATTTGTATAGATTCTAAGCTGGAGAGAGTTCATATAGTTCATAGTTTCTGAACTAGTAAGTTATTGTTGGCACATTGAAGATTATACCTTTGTGCATATGAATTCATGTTGGTCATTCTAGAGAGGAAGGCTTATTAGAATGAAGGAAACGATTACACAGACATACATGAGAATTCTGTACAACATCAAGGAATAGGTTGTAAGATTTCTTTTTTCAATTTCTGATAATACATATAGATCTCTTTGTATCATTGTCTTGTTTCTGAATTCATGGAAATGATGTCAATACTTAGACTCCTTTATCACTAAGTTAGATTAGTATTTATGATTATTATATACTGCAAGTGCTTTGATCTTTTGTATTGTTTGTGATTATAGGTTCTTCTCATCATTGAATAATTTCTTCGGATCAAAAGGCAAAAGGAAACATCGAACACCTTGGTTGAAAGGTAGGAGCATAAACTCCTTGTTTCAAGGTTGTAGTAATCTTAGATATAAATAATATAGAGAAAGAGATATTCAATGGATCTTTGTTTCTAGTTACTTGTTAGAGTACTAGAGAGATCGCCCTTGTCCACAAGAGGGATTAATCCAAGTAATAGAAGGTACCTAAGAAATGGTATAATGAAAAATAAGAAGCAACCAAAAACATGTATTTGACTAAAGGAGATTGCATCAATAGAATTTTCTGGTGTGTAGGTAACCATAAATGTACGTGTGGACATCGTAGCCAATATCGAGCCCTAGAGCTGGAATTTGACTAGTTGAGAGTAGAGCTTGAGTAGCTCCAGACATACCACTATATATTTGTATGTACATACCTTTGGTTCTAAGTAATAAAAATAAGTTGAGATTCCATGAATATTTATGTTCGTGTAATTGAAAGGTTTATCCTCTAAATTAGTGGTGTGTTAAGACACCTCCTCTATTTGTGTGATCACTTATGTGGATTGAGACTCCTTGGTTCGTCTTGGTTTGATATCGCTCAGGCCTGTGGTGATGATCTAGATTCATGCTGAGTTTAATTTTATGATTAAATATTAACTATTAAAATCATGAAGTCGATTCTATCTCTTGGAAAGTTCATAAATTTTTGCACCAAATCGTGGGTGAGAGCTTGACAGAATGATAGTACAAAGAGGTTGGGTAGATTCTTCTCTAGACTTGTATATTTTTAACATTCGATGCACATCATGGTTACATGAATGAATATTTTGTATTAATATTGTAACGGTTATGTGTTCCTGAGTGTTGATCTTCTTATAAGTGCATGCATACTCAAAGCTCCGTAACATCCAGATACATGAGCCAAAATCCTGCAATGTTTGGATGAACAATTGTGTTTTCCCTAGGAATGAACTACATGGATCTACGTTCCAGTAATGATGAAATACCGTGTTAAGAATCGAATCGATGATCGAATCTCTGACATAGTAATTGAGTGTAAACTGAATGAACAGTGAATCGAATTTTGTTGATACTTGGAAATCGCCAATGATTGCACAAGATCACACCTGAGCTGAAGACGAACTTTAGAAATGGGAATACTGTGTCCGAAAGCGGAGCACTAGACTACTTAATAAACCAGGCATGAAAAAGACCTAGAGCAGAGTACCAAAGTGAATTTCCTTGGCATGCCCTAGAATAAATGTCAAATTAAAGGGGTCATGCAACATGACAAACCTTACGAGTAAGATATATGCCATTGCATATACGAAATTGGGTTGAAAGATAGAGTGTCACATCGAGCAACGGATGCCAGAATGAAGAAGGAACTCTCATCGTGTGATACATCTCCTATGCATGTTGCATGTGCTTTACAAAACACTATTGGGGTATGTTGCCACATACTGGGCATGCGGCTTGGGGTTGGTGATATCCCTTTCCCACCCTCTTCGGCATGTTGTTCTGGTTTTAAATCTTTCATTGGTAAAATAGGTAGTAAATTATATCTTAGTCAACTTTCATCTTCTGAATATTTCAATTATTATTTTAATTGTTTGTTACCAACTTAATATAAACATGATAAACAACCTAAATATAATATAATAATTATTATTTCAAATCAAAATACAACTTTTCCACTTCAACAAGTCCAATTTAAGAATAGTATCGGGGTCTCTTTGCACCTTTTGGAGCACTTGCTAATTTATTTTTATTTATATAAAAAAGACAAAATGCAAAGAACTACTAAAATTTCATAGAAACTTCAATAAACAAACTACACTTCCGGATGGACGGGTTGTCGAGCCCCACCACTTTTAATAATAATAATAATAATAATCCAATTTTAAGGTCACCACCCAAGCTAGACACCAAATTGGTGTATGAGATCCCTTGTTTATGGGAAAATGGACCTACCTCCACGTAGCGATTTGATTGCTAAATCTACGAAGACATACATACTCTACCCCACAAATCACAAGTCAAGAATTGAACTAATAAACCAGCTAGGAAAGAAATCTTAGGTTTGAAATGAATAACACGTGACATGATTGATGAAAATTCCAAAACCGACGCGCTAGATGGCTAACCCGATTTTCGTCATCGTACATCTCTCACAACCAAAGAGTCTAGATAATCTGTTTTCTTGTGAGACATCCACACCATTGTCTTTAAGCGAGCTATGACCTCCAACTCCAAGTTGAGGTGAGCTATGGCTGTCGCTGTTATAAATAGACACATCAACGAAGCTTTAATAACGCTCCTTGCCACGCGGGCATATAACGTGACACCGTTTCAATATTTACATGCACGGATGCCGGCCTAAATGATTTTCTATAACGTACTAATCTGAATTGTAATCAATGTATATGATTGTCTGTAATGTTGGCATCTGAATTATTATTGCAGCAATTGTCATCGGGAGAAAATCACAGGTGAATTGGATACAGAAACGTTCCCTACCAGTCAAGCAAGTTCTGAATTCCCCTCCTTTGCAACATGGTCTAATCGGTATCGACAAGCAGAAGAAAGAACCCTAGCGTCATTCTACTTTACTATGCATCAAATAGTACCCACGTTCATCTCCATAAAATCGAGAGCAAGCATCATTTCAGGCCCATTCTATTGCCAGCGATGCTTTCTCCCGAGTAAGTATAGTTATACCATTGCAACGCTAACTTATGGATGAAAATTTAAGTTGAGAAGTGGCCACGGTATGGGTGCTTTCTCTTCCTTCAGAGTGGTAAAAAGTGGCTCGAGATTCCACGTAATTCCACGTAATCACACTATGGTAAGAGATTAAATTTGTTGAAAATTGAACTCATTAACCCCGCAGACTTGAAGGTAAGGTTTTAGTTCTCAAGGCATAATCCAATTTTCCAGTACTAAAGTCAATTAAATAGCGTTGTGACGTGTCCTACTGAATTGTGACTTGACGGTTGAGATATTAATCTCACATTCTTAGGTGTTATCATTTTCTACTAGGTGTTTGGTGTTATAGTCAGTTCAGTATTTAGTTTTGTTGAGTTGAATTTCATTCTACATTCATTTATGGTTGCTGTTTCATGTAATTTTATTTAACAGTTGTTGCTCTATTTTGAGTTTTTGCCTTATTAGAGCAGCCTGAGGTGAAGGACTGAAAATCCAAATTGTGGAGAACCGGCTGCTAGCTAGCCAAAAATTTTAAGTCATCAGCGCCATTGAGGGTAGCCAATCCACATCATGACCTACGCTGGCACAATAGCGTAAACTGCACTCTGAATATAGCTCATAAAATAATGTAGTCTAAAAATATTTTTGAAAATTTAGATTATAGTTGTTAAACTTCAGTATTTTTGGTGCTTTAAGAGTTTTTGATTGTGTTGAATCCATTTCGACCATTAAAAAAAATAGAATTCAAACACTCCAAATACCTTATTTTTGAAATTTATTTTACCCAATTCAAACAAAATTATTTAATATTCAGTATATTCTTTGTCTACTCTATTCTGTTGGCTATTTTGTTGCGTAGGTTCTGTTGTAGACAACGGAATTTCGAAAAGTCACCGTAACGCAACAAGCAAAACGAGTCAAACCTATGGAGTACGAGGCCAACACTAATTGAAATCAAAGCAAGGACGCTTATCTTACAAATGGTTACAGATTTTGTTTAAAAAATGACTCGTTGTATTATGATAAGCCCTCATGCAAACATAAGAAAGGGACTTCAATCCGTTTTTTAACCAACCAAAAAAAAAATCATGTGTTGAAAATAGTTGATGTATGAGTGACTACGAGTGACTTATACTTCATGTATTATTTAAATAATAATAGTAATAAGAAATTGGTGTTTGATTTAAAATTTAAAAAAAAATTATTAAGACATTAAAAAAAAAAGTTTTAAAGAAATGGTTTACTTCATTGCCTTTACACAAATCTGATTATGTTGAGGAAAAATTGTGAGTTTTGGTTTTTAAGAATGAAGATATTTTTGAAAGCCCGAGATTGTTGGGATACTTTGCAGAATGGTTATGTAGGGTGGACCCAAGAAAAATTAGCAGCCATGAATTATAATAAGACGAAAGTCGCTGCAAAACTCAAGAAAAAAAATAGAGCCAAATGTTGGATACAAAACCGAGTGGATGACTCCGTCATTGGCACATCAACAACAAAAGAAACTTGGGATATTTTGAAAGTTGTGTATCAATGTAATGATAGAGTGAATACTATTAAATTGCAGACGTTGAGAACTCAGCTTGAAACCCTAAAGATAATTAACACAGAGAATGTGGACAAGCTCATGACTAGAGTCATGGGAATAATCAATCAAATCAACTCATTCATGATGTTATCACTCAATAATTTCTCAAGGTTAAAGAAAGAAATGGCCGAGGTAACCACAAACCTACTTTTGATATTAGGATCTAGCCTTCCTAATGGTTAGAGAGGGCTCTCTCTTTATGATTCAACTGTGTTCAGTTAATTGATTTTCGGCTAGTTATGTAAGCTTAATTGGGTTTTGATTTAATTTGGTGGTGGAACTACTGATTTATATGGATAGATGACTATTTATTTACCATTGAGCTATGGAGTCAATATATCAAGAAAACGGAAAGGAAACCAATAACAAAAATAGTGTTACAAGGTAAGATAGTTAAGAAAATTCAGATCTATTAGGCTGAAGGGTGAAGTGATTTTCAATCAGGATCAAGGAGCAGTTAAGGATTCCTTAAACCAGATCATGAAGGAAGTGAAAGAGATCAATCGAGATGAGAGAGAAATTAAGGATTCTCTGATCTGGATATAGAAGAAAACATTAAAATGACTAACAGTTCAGAGCAGAGTGTACTTAAACATATTCTGAAATAATATTTCTACTATAACATCCAAATTTGAAAAACATGAAAGTTTATGGAATACTTATTAAAATAAAAATTTGAAAAATTGAAAGATACTTCACTGAATTGGCCTAACGCATGAATCCTTTAAAGAAATGTTTCTATTATCTGTATAGTCTGTCAACTGAAAAAGTATAGTAAACCCTGAGGTTGTAGATGAGTTCAACTATAGAAATGTTCAATAATCCACACACAATACTTCTAATGAATGGAGTATTTATACAAAAACTAATTACAAAATATCCTAAACTGATTAGGATTTATGCTGGGAAATAGAATATCTGGATGCTAAAAGGTAGTGACACCTTTTTACTGCCTGAAAGCTGGCACTGATTTTCTGATCATTGTTATCTGTTAGTTTATTTGATCTTTTGCTGGCTTGTCTCTCACACTTTCTTCTTCCTCTATCTTTCATTTGATTTATATTTTGACTCTTCTTCTGATCTTTAAACTCTATCCTTCATTAATTGTCAACTCTGTCCTTGCTTTCACCTTACAACTCTGTTACCTTTTTCACTTTTACCATATTCTTTTACTTTCACCCGATGTAAATCACTACTGCTAATGCAAATATTTTTATCTTTGTTTTACCATTTACTGCGCAAATTTGTCTCCTCCTGCTGTATTGCTGGTTTAATTTGATCTTTCTATTCATGAAACTTCTATTGAATAAAATAATTTGAATTCATATCTCGAGAATCTGGAAGAAACATGTTTTTTAACTAGTATTTAAAATTGTTTCCTCAAGCTTCTATTCTGCCAATAACCTGCAAAATTAAAAAAATTGTTAATTTGAAACACTATTTTTTGCAAGGAGGTGATATGGCTTAAAGGAATTCAGAAATTTGTTGATTGAGTGGTCTTGCAGTGGGGTTTAAATTCGGGTTGGCGATGGAGTTTTGGTATTTTTTGCAAATCCGTAGAGGTAAACAAGATAATGGTATTGTGACTTTTGTTTTGGAACTTCAGTGATCTATAGAAATGGCACACTGCACAGTGTAGGAGCAAATAAATTTTAGCATAGCGCAAAAGGTGAACGAGAGGTCTCTTGCATGTGCAAAGGGGTTTTTTAGCTAGGGAAAGGCATTTAGGAAGGGAAAATGGTTTATAGGAAGCATAAATAGTTAGAGTCTTTCAGGGAAAAGGGTTTTTAGAAGGGATAATGATTTCCAGGAGATAAAAGGGATATTAGCAAGGGGAAAATGAATAGCGAAGAGGTTTTCTGGAATTTAAGAAGGGGAAATTAGTGGGATAATAGTAAT
Organism: Pinus albicaulis; assembly: GCA_034641835.2. Taxonomy (NCBI): domain Eukaryota; kingdom Viridiplantae; phylum Streptophyta; class Pinopsida; order Pinales; family Pinaceae; genus Pinus; species Pinus albicaulis. The sequence continues at coordinate 24,807 of JAXQQM020081295.1, forward strand.
AAGAAACAAACCAATGTGATGCTTTCCAATGCCTATGAAAGTAATCTACCTACCCTTATTTATCCTATCATTTTTTATTTTCCTTTACTGGGCACATTTGAGCTTGTTGACCGTTTTATTTTCTTTTAATAAGCAAACTAACTACTTCTAACCTTATGACGTCCAATGGCTCAAATTAAACTGATGAGATTATTTATTCTCTACCTAACTACTGATATGCCAAGATTAAATGGTTTGGCTAGATATTTATTCGCTAAATATCATAACATGAAATTGAAAAGCATGCAAAATCAAGATTAAACTATATTATTATCATGAATTGTGGCATTTTGGACAAGCTGCACACAATTTTGTTTTTCAAAACTAAACTAAAAGGACTGCATTTAAATGTGAAAAAATTTCATGATCTATTTTGGTGGGGTTCATATTTAATATTATTTTTTGATCTTTGTTTCTTTTTGTCCTTTGATTGTTCTTTTAGGACATACCCTCCTTTCATTTTTTAAATATGGGAAAACATTAGGAGAAAGCAAAGGTATGTACAATATTTCATGATTCAACATAGTCAATTCAAAATTATGAATCCTATTATTATAGGACCCTAAAAGTGGTTTCACATGCGGATGGAATCTCCTTGTGAGATGTCAATAACACCATCGACTAGTAGCCTGATCCATTGGGCCAATCCAAAGCCTGCACATGCTTTGTTATATACTCTCTGTGACTAAAAATCTTGAACTGGAAATCACAACCTTTTCTGTAAACTGAAATCTAATCTGAAACTAAAAGAAGGTACCGCAAATCTCAAAACAAACTAATAGATCATCAGGACCTTAGGGCCTTCTCCCCTAATTTAGAAATGAATTCTGTCTACACTTGCTGAAAACTGGAAATTGAAACTGAAATAAACTTGCTACTAAAATCAAAACTGAAATTGTATCTACTTACCCCAATCAATTGTCTAAGTGCTAATTAGGTAAAATGAAACAACCAATGCAACCATTCAAACATTATATAAATTGATGGATTTTGTTGCATGTGCTTGTTTGTTATCAAAACTGAAGTTCTATCACTCAATAGAAAATTGTCAACAGATGTAACTTTGATAAGGAAATATTTAATTTCCTTTGTTGAATTTAGAAACTGTTCAAAAGGATCTTCCAAAATATATACACTATTGTTCAACTGATCCAAGCAACTGTACATCTGTTCTGGATGGCCTCCATGCCATGAAACTGAGATGTTATTTTCACTTTTATCTCCCTACAAACTTTTAGATAAGCTTTGTGATGATATTTCTTCTGATTGAAATGCATGTCTGATGAAAATTTTTATCATCTTGATCTTGAAGCTCATGGTTAGTAAATGGAGAAATATTTTGAGTGCATTCATAATCAATCACATTAGCTATTGGATCATGAAAATCATGGAAGGATTGTTGCAACCTATTACATATAGGTTTGAATGAAACTTCATAGATTTCTACAGGATGCTCATCTTTTGATTTTGAGATATTATACCACATTTGCTTTAAAAACTAAAATGATTCAAAACATAGTGGTATAGAATTTTCCTGTGTCATTTGATCAGGTGTTTCAATGGAATTTGATAACTGTACTTGTGAAAGTGAAAAATCCTGATTAAGAGTTTCATTTTCTTCTTTGTTGTGAATCACAATATTCAAAGAATGTTGATTATTGATTGCATTAAAGTTTTCTCTAATGAACTGAAATGAAGTGAAACAGAGAGGCAAAGAATATTTACTTATTTCCAAATTTTCTGTGTTTTCTTCCTCACTCTCATAGCTGATTTGCATTGGCTGATCACTGTATTCTAGCTGTTGAAACTGCATTTCCTCATCCTCCAAACTAGATTCTGATTTCTATGTAGAGTTAACTTGAATTTGGAGAATATAATTATCATCATAGTGATCATAGTTAGGAAAATCATTACAAGAAATAATGTCATCAAACATACACATTAGATCAACAGATTTCTCCTTCACATATTGATTTATAAATCCATTTTCTGATCTATGGTAGTTGGGATTAGCAGGAAATTGTTTATGGCCAACAACCTCTTCTTTTTCTTCATGGTGATTTTGAACAAAAAATTCATCTTTCATGGTGATCTTCTATATCATTTTTTCTATTTTACTTGCCAAAATGTTGAGTTTTACCTTTGCAATGTTATTGTTTTCTTTTTCTGCTTTCAACTTTTCTGTTATGATTTACAAATTAATTTATGCATCCACTTCCATGTTATACATCTATTCAAGTGTTTCTGAATCTCCTTCTATTAGCTCATATTTGATTTCTGGATCAAAGGCACTTGGATAATTCAAGAGAGTCGAATCATGAGGAGGTCCTATATTTACTGGCATTGAATAATAAACTTCATTGAATCTGTCAGAAAATTATTGTATTGTTTCATTTGGCTCTCTTTTTAACTGATTATATTCTTCTATGATCACAAAAAGATTAACTTCGATTATCCATCTATGAAGAAAAAATTTGACAAACTATTGAAAATTTGAGATGCTACAATAGGCATATTCTTGAACCAAATATTTACTTTACTTTGCAGAGAAAGACCAAAAAGCATGATTCTAACATCATCTTCATCAATCTCAAATAAGTCCAAATAATTCTCAAAACCTTGAATATGTTTTTGGGCATTGATGTTACCATTCTCTCCATAAAATTTGGGAAGATATTTGTAATAATTCTCGAGAAAATCATGGAGTATAAGAGGTAAGATGAGTGGCTTATATCTATCTGGAAATTTACAAGGTACAGGTATCATGGAAAATTTTAGGGGCTAATATTCGCAGGTGGGCTAATTTTCCATGGTTTTTCCAAAAAAAAAACATTCGCTAATTCCCATTTTTTTAAAAATTGATTCGCCCAAGTTTTATAGTATAAAAATATTTTACCCTAAAAATCGCCAAAAATTTATATATACTAATAAAAAATCATTACAAAACTAAATATTTTTACAAAAATAACATCAAAAATTTTACAATTCACAAATTGGGGACTACTAAGATTCGCCAAATTTTTAAACTTTAAGATAAACGCCTATCCTTAAAAAATTTTGTGACAGGGATATGTACATGGATTGTAAGATCAGTCTTGATCAATTGAGGCTTATCAATTAGAAGATAGTCATAAGTGTAAAAAGAGAGATGCTAAAAGGGATAAGAAGAATTAATATTTATAATCTCCAAAAGAAAATAATTAAAAACTAGTCTAAGATATTTTCTAAAATACAATATACATTGAAAAATATTTTTGATAAAAAAGAACATGATGTCTTGGAATATAATCCAAGTTATAAGCCTGATTTTCCCATACTGTTCTTTCGGGTTCATTCCTCCAGTGGATTCTTGATTTTTATTTTGGAACTGATTTGACGTTGGAGTCGCCAAGTGGATGATTTTAACCTTTATATGTCTGATCATTGTCCACCATCATAGATCATATCCGAACTTGTAAAATATTTCTAAAGAAAATGTTATTTTTCCCGAGTATGGTCTCCAATATGTTATCACTCAGTAATTTCTCAAGGTTAAAGAATGAAATGGCCAAGGTAACCACAAACCTACTTTTGGGATCAAGATCTAGCCTTCCTAATGCTCAGAGAGGGCTCTCTCTTTATGATCTAACTTTGTTGAGTTAATTGATTTTAGGGTAGTTATGTAAGTTTAATTTGGTTTTTCATTTGATTTGGTGGTGGAATTACTGATTTAGATGGATAGATTACTGTCTATTTACCATTGGGATATGGAGTCAATATATCAAGAAAACAGAACAAAAATAAGTAATAAAAATAACATTACAGGGAAAGATAGCTAAGCAAATTCAGATCTGTTAGGCTGAAGGGTGAAGTGATTTTCAATCAGGATAAAGGCATAGTTAAGTATTCCTTAAATCGGATCATGAAGGAAGTGAAATAGGTCAATCAGGATGAGAGAGCAATTAAGGATTCTCAGATCCAGATATCAGAAGAAAGCATTCAAATGAATAATAGTTTAGAGTGGAGTGTACCTAAACATATTCTGTAATAATATTCTTTCTATCACACTCCAATTTGGAAAACATGCAAGTTTATGGAATACTTAAGAAACTAACAATTTCAACTATTGAAACATACTTCACTGAATTCGCCTAACACATGAATCCTATAAAGAAATGCTTCTATTATCTGTCCTGTCTGTCAACTGAAAAGGTACAGTAAACCCTCAGGTTGTAGCTGAGTTCAACTATAGAAATGTTCAATAATCCACACACAATACTTCGAACGAATGGAGTAATTATACAAAAAATAATTACAAAATATCCTAATATGATTAGGATTTATTCTGGGAAATAAGATATGTGGATGGCAAAAGGTAGTGACAAATTTCTACTGACTGAAAGCTGGCACTGATTTTCAGATGGTTGGTATCTGTTTTTTTCTTTGATATTTTGTTGGCTTGTCTCTCACGCTTTATTTTTCCTCTATCTTTCATTTGATTTATCTTTTAACTTAGGTTTTGATATTTAAACTCTATCCTTCATTAACTATCAACTTTGTCTTTTCTTTCACCTTATAGCTCTATTACCTTTTTCACTTTTACCATGTTCTTTTACTTTCACCTTATGTAAATCACTGCTGCTTGTGTAAATATTTTTATCTTTGTTTTACCATTTACTGCGTAAATTTGTCTCCTCCTGCTATATTGCTGGTTTCATTTGATCCTTCTATTCCTGAAACTTCTGTTGAATAAAATCATTTGAATTCATATCTCAAGAATCAGGAAGAAACATGCTTTTTAACTAGTATTTAAAATGGTTTCCTCAAGCTTCTGTTCTACCAGTAACCTACAAAATTAAAACAATCGTTAATTTGAAACACAATCTTTTGGAGGGAGGTGATATGGCTTAAATGAATTGACAAATCGGTTGATTGAGTGGTCTTGCAGTGGGGTTTAAATTTGGGTTGGAAATGGAGTTTTGGTATTTTTTGCAAATCCACAGAGGTAAACAAGATAATGGTATTGCGGCTTTTGTTTTGAAACTTTAGTAGTCTATAACAATGGCGCATTGCACAGTGCAGGAGCAGATAGATTTTAGCATAGCGCAAAAGGTGAACTACAGGTTTATTGCATGCACAAAGGGGTTTTTTAGCAAGGGAACATGGTTTATAGGAAGGGGAAATAATTAGATTTAGTTAGGTAAAAGGGTTTTTACAAGGGAGAATGATTTCCAAGAGATAAAAGGGATATTAGAAAGGGGAAAATGAATAGGGAAGAGGTTTTCTGGAATTTAAGAAGGGGAAATTAGTAGGATATTACTAGTAAGAAAGAAACCAATTTGATGGTTTCAAGTGCCTGTGAAAGTAATCTACCTACCCTTCTTTATCCTAACATTTTTTATTTTCCTTTATTGGGTGAATTTGAGCTTGCTGACCCTTTTATTTTCTTTTAATAAGAAAACTAAATACTTCTAACCTTATGACATCCAATTGCTCAGATTAAACTGATGAGCTTATTTATTCTCTACCTAACTACCAATCTGCCAAGATTAAATGGTCTGGCTAGATATTTATTTGCTAACTATCATAACATGAAATTGAAAAGCATGAATAATTAGATTAAACTATGATTATCATGAACTGTGGAATTTTGGACAAGATGCACACAATATTATTCTCAAAACTAAACTAAAAGGAGTGGCATTTAAACATGCAACAATTTCATGATATATTTTGGTGGGGTTCATATTTAATATTATTTTTTGATCTTTGTTTCTTTTTTTCCTTTGATTGTTAATTTAGGACATACCCTCTTTTCATTTTTTAAATATGGGAAAACATTAGCAGAAAGCAATGGTATGTACAATATTTCAAGATTCAACATAGTCAATTCAAAATTATGAATCCTATTATTATAGGACCCTAACATGTGAAACTGTTACATATCAAAGGATTGTTGAAAAAGTTCTTCCTAGCCTGTCCAGGAAATATGACATGGTTGTAACAACCATTGTGGAATCCAAAGATTGTGGAATTCAAATATTGTGGTATTATATTATTCGTTTTTATTATGCAAAAGTGGACCACATCTTTGAATCCTGTAGTGGACGTCACCAAAACTGTGTTAGCTATAGTGATTGATATTTTGTGCAGGATGGTATTAGGTCAAAAGTATCAAATCCTGTAGTGGATGTCACCAAAACTATGTCAACTATAGTGATTAATATTTTGTGCAGGATGGTATTTGGCCGAAAGTATTTAGATGAGGAGGAATATGAAAGTAGTGAATTTAGGGAAATGGTTCCCGAATTTTATTCCTTGTTGGGTGCTTTCGATAATGAAGATTTCATACCCTACTTGAAATGAGTGCTTTTGGTATATTAGAAAGTGCACTCTAACTTATTAATGCTTTATTAAAAGACAAGCAAACAAGATTTAAGAGGTTTTGAAAAGATAATCAAAAGGATTTATTTGTTAATGGATGAGATATATTAAAGTGCAAAGGAAAGTTTTATTAAATGGTTGAATATTATAAAGAGGATTTTTTTAAAAGGTATTTTTTCCAAAGGTTCATGGTATTTAACAAAAGAAAAGAGTTTTGATTAGCAGGAGAATTTAGGTTTTTTAAAATTCTGTCAGTCTACAAAAATTATCTCGTGTTTTTTCAAGCACGATAGGTTTTTGGGTGAAGATTGTGCCTTATGGGGGTGCATATTAAAAATCATATTTATTTTTAGAGGTGGTATGGAAGATAACCTCATGGAATTATGCAAGCAGTTATGACAACATTCATGGGTCGCAAAGCGTTATTGAAGAATACAAATAAAAGGGATAAAAAAGAAGAGGCACAGATTATTGTCGTGCTTAAAGAGGTTCAAGCTGCAGCCGAGGTACTGAGATGTCTTGTGGAAGATAAATATTCCCTAGATTTCAGTTTCATTCAACAAGAAATGGATGAAAGAGTTATGTGCAAGGTAGAAAAAGCTACAACTTCCAAGGAAGCATGGAGGATCTTGAAAAAATAATTGTGTGCAAGGGGGAGTGACATGCAGCAACAAGAAGTGTCACAATTTTTTAATTAAGGCATAGATACGAGAGTAGATGAGCAAGACTCTAAGAGGGCAATAGAGCTTGGAGAATCCCACTCAAAAGTCAAAGATGATCATGAATACTATAAAATTAAAACCCATTATGACATCATGCATATGGATGAAGAATATGCAAAAAAGATTGCAAAGAGAGAAGTTGAAGCTTTTGTATGTGAACCAAAGCAAGAGCATATCAATGCTCAAGCACTCCATTGTAATATGGATGGTGCATATGATGGTGAAACCCATTATGCAATCATGCATATGGATGAAGAAGATGCAATAGAGATTGCAAAGTGTGAAGTTGCAACCTCTTTATGTGAAGCAGAGCAAGAACATATCAATGCTCAAGCACTGCACTATAATATGGATGGTGCAGATGATTCTGAAACCCACTATGAAATCAAGAATATGGACAAAGAATATGCAACAAACATCTCAAAGAGAGAATTTGAAGCCTTTGTATGTGAAGCAGAGCAAGATCATATCAATTCTTAAGCACTCCACTAAAACGTGGATGATGAAAATGATGGTGAATCTCATTGTGATGAAACACATGTGTATGATGACTACAAAGTGAGATGTGAATTGGTGAATCCAATCGTAGCTGATGAATTTGGTAAAGCTAAAATTTTCAATGAAATTGACAATGATCACATGCATGCTTAGATATCCCACCATAAGGTGGATGAACATTATGTTGATGCTATGTTTGGTTCCCTTTTTCAAACAAGGATTGATTATGGTAATATGGTAACCGCGATTTTTGATGAAAAATTGAAGGTTGAACCTGGCAATGTAGAAGCAAGTTACGAAGCAGTTGGAACTGCTGATAAAGTGGTGTGCAAACAAGCAAAAAGTAAGTTTGTCTTAGATAAGTCTATCAATATAGCAGAAAATTATTTGGTGGATCTAACAATTGGAATTGTTGAAGTTAAATTTGATGAAGAACCATTAACTTATGATGACCGGTTACACATAATGCAACAAAAATAGAATATTGATATGTTATTATTTGGTGAGAGAAACCCAGTTCTATTTGGAAGCCAAGTGGAAGAGAACATGTTTTCAGTAGCAGAGTTTTGTAAAACAATGGAAAAGAAGGCAGAGAAGTAAGAGGTAGAGTAGGAAGCTCTCATTGAAGAGCATAATAAAGATATTTATAAAAAAAAATTTTAATATGCAGGTACTCAAAATAGCATGGGAGAAGAAGTTGAAATCAAGGTTGTTAATAAATTTGATGTAGATTTGAAGCCCATTGAAGAATGGATTCAAAATTCAATTGAAAAATTGATGTCATTCTTAAAGAAACAACTGGAATAAAATAATTGAAAGGAGTGGTGAATAATGACCTCGAGTTTGAATATTACAGGGAGAAACAAACAGTACCTGAACATTAATGGAAATAGAATGATAGGGAAGTTTATAAAAACAAATAAGAATGCATTAAAACAATTTTTCTGTAATGGAGTCAAGAAGAGATAAGATTATGGTATCAAGAAATATGGCATAATTAAAGTCAGGAATATGAAGCGCAAGAAGCAGAGAAAAGAAGAAAGTTTGAATATGTAATGTTGTGGTAACAGTCCATGGATGAACGAATAGAGGAAGGTGTAGAAGACAAGATCAAATTGTTTTTTAGCACACATTTAAGACAAGTAAAAAAAAAATTGCAGCAACAATGTTAGGTCCCTCTATTACTAGTATAGTCCCTTATTGTTGTTAGTGTAACCCCCTTATTGTTATTATTGTACCCCTATAACCTCCATATTGTTATTATTGTGCTCTTAAATTATTATTGTTAGGCCGGCTAGGATTACATTGTGGCCCCACTAGGATTACGTTGTGGCCCCATGGACTCCTATATATAGAGAGGAGGTTTTGTAATTTTTAGCATCCAAGAATTGTTCATTCATATAATGTATTGGATGTTGTCCCCTCGAAGTGGCTTATTTCTAAGGCGTTGATATCTCTTTTCTTCTAATTTTGGAGCTGGTTTCACAACATTTGGTATTAGAGCTTTGGGATTCATGGGTTTTGCTGCTCCAAATAGGTCATCGTGGAATTTTCGCTATAACTTATTTTCTACAAAGGAAGCTGAAATTTTAAGAGTGCAAAGCCAAACTCTTGAGGAACATCGTCGAAACATTTCAGAGCTTGGTTCACAATATTTTCGGATATATGATTTGTGTAAGGTAGTTCATTTTGCAGGCTCCTGAATTTCACCTAAACAAGGCATCGTGGAATTTTCTCTATAAAGTTTTTTCTACAAAGTTTTAGAAGCTGAAATTTTTAGAGTGTGAAGCTTAAATCTTGAGGAACATCATCGCAAAATTTAATATATTGGTTTGCAATATTTATGGAGATATGATATGTGGAAGTTAGGGCTTATTCAGGCTTCTGAATTGCATCTCAAAGAGGTGATCGTGGGAAAATCTTTATAACTCTCTCTCTGGGCATAGGATTGGAATTTTGTAAAAAGTGACTACAAGTGAACATACGGTATTTTTTTTATATCAAGTGCAGAGTCAAAGGAGGAAACAGTGACGCGTGGCAAGTGATACAAGTTCGCTCTACTGAACCAGTCCATAATTGGGTTATTGTGGGAGATTGGACATAACTTTGTCTTGAAGAATCCAAATCAGATAAGACCTGTGGCATTTGAAAGAAGCTTAGAGGGCTACTAAAGGGCCAGATTTTAGATAAAAAAGAATCCACAATTATAGAGATAATTCAATTTCAATATCGAGCTCCTCAAAAGCAAGTAAAAGGTGTGTATTTTGTTTTCTGAATTACATAAGTCTTTTTTGAAGAATCAAGTTGAATTGATTCCAAGGGCATACTGTAGAATAGATATCAGTATTGGATTCTAAAATGGCCCCTAAAAATAATTCAACACCCATTAAGCCTTTATAAGGCTCTACTATGACTCATGAAGACGAAGAATGGCAGCATGACATATCAAAATTACAAGAGAAAGTGCAAAAAATTTCTCTCTCGCAAAGAGCAACAAAAAATGACATGGAAGTTTTGAAGAAAGGTGTGGAAACTAATATGGATGGTTTGAAGAAAGGTGTGGAATATAAGATGGATGGTTTGAAGAATGGCATGGATGGAATGGAAGTTGGCATGGAATCTAAGATGGCTGACATGGAAGCTAAGATCGATGAAAAAATGGAAAACATGAAGAATGATATAAAAGAAGACATGGAAGGTTTGACAAAGTTGATACAAGAAATGTTTCATAATGGTGAAAAGATAGTAGAGGAAAATCATGATGAGAACAAAATAAATGTTAATCATGATTTCATAAACTCTAATGTTGGAAGGAAGAACCACCATATTCCAAAAATGGATATGAGTAAGTTTGATGGAAAGGATCCTGTAACATGGATACTACATATGGAGCAATATTTTGATCTCAATAATGTGCAAAACACACAAAAGGTACGCATCACAACTTTACATATAGAACAAAATACATTTGTATGGAATTGATGGCTTTGCGCCCGTAAAAAAATTGTCACTTGGTCAATTTCTACGAAGGAAATGATAGCACATTATGAGGATACAAAGAGCAACACCTTGTTTAGCCAATTTATAAATCTCAAACAAAATTTTTTAGTGGTGGAGCACATTGAGGACTTCCAAACATTGAATATAAGGGTAACTAATATTTTATAGGAATATAGGATTGATCTCTTCATAGGTACTTTAAAGGATAACATCCAACATGAAGTTCGTGTTTTGGAACCTGATTCATTGGATAAGGCATTCAGGTTGGCAAGAAAAATTGAATGTAAAGCTATGGCGACAAGGAAGCCTACCACTCACTTCTATAAATATCGAAGTGTTGCTACTCCTAGATTTCCACAACCTACAAGGTTGACACCACAACAATTTGAAGAAAAAATAGAAAAAGGGCTTTGCTACAGTTGTGATATCAAATACACTAAAGGTCATAAGTGTGCTAAGAAGAAAATATTTTACATATATTGTGAAGAGGAAGAAGAAAATGAAAAATAATCTTCAAAAGAAGAGGGTATACACCAGGAACCAACCCTAGAAGAGGCAGAAATGAGTCCGACCATATCATGTAATGCATTGGCAGGAATTACCACTCCTCAAACTCTTAAGATAGAAGGACATATCAAGAAGAAAAAGGTAATAGTTTTGATTGATTCAGGTAGTACCCATAATTTTATTCATTGTAAGGTAGCAAAGGAATTGAATTGTTTCCTATACCTAGCACCAGAATGTCAAGTGATGGTTGCAAATGGAGGAACTATAAATTTCTATGGAAAAAGCCATAATATCAAGCTAACCATGGGGGAATATGTATTGAATAGTCCAATGCTTTCCATTCCTATGGGAGGTGCTGATGTTGTACTAGGAGTACAATGGTTACAATCTTTGGGGACGATAGCTTTTAATTTTCAAGAACTTTTCTTGAAATTTTTTTCAAAAGGTAAGGAAGATGAATTACAGGGTATTGCAGGGAAGATGGGAAAGATAATAAGCTCTAATGTCATGAAAAAGGTTCTAAAGAAAGAACAATGAGGCGTAATTGCACAATTATGCTCACTAGAGGTTCCAACATCAAAATCATCAATTTCTACGGATCTCCAAAAAGTCTTGGAAAATCATTCCAAGGTGTTTGAAAATCCCAAAGGAGTCCCACATATTCGTGATCATGATCATGCTATTCATTTGATTCCCAGAAGTGTTCCTCCAAACATCAGGCTTTATAGATATCCTTATGTCCAAAAGAGCGAAATTGACCGTATGATTGCAGAAATGTTAGAGGCTGGTATAATTCAACCTAGTCAAGGTTCTTTCTATGATCCTATAGTATTGGTACAGAAGAAGGATGGATCATGTTGCATGTGTCCAGATTATAGGGAGCTCAATAAGCTCACCATTAAAGATAAATTTCCCATTCCTGTGATTGATGAATTATTGGATGAATTACATGGAGCAATTTATTTTACCAAGTTGGATCTTCGTTCAAGATATCATCAAATTAGAATGAAGACTTAAGATATTCTGAAAACAACATTTCAAACTCATTAGGGTCATTATGAATTTTTGGTCATGCCTTTTGGCCTTACCAATGCACCTTCTACATTTCAAGGGTTGATGAATTCCATTTTCAAACCCTTCCTTAGAAAATTTGTGCTAGTATTTTTTGATGATATACTAATCTACAGCAGGTCTTGGAAGGATCATGTTGAACATGTTGATAGGGTGCTAAAACTATTGCAGGAGAAACAATTATATGCAAAAACATCCAAATGTTTCTTTGGAGTACAAGAGGTGGAATATCTGGGTCATATTGTATCTCACGAGGGTGTTCGGGTAGACCCTAACAAAATTAAAGCCATTAAGGAATGGAAAGTCCCCAAAACAATTAAGAAATTGTGAGGATTTCTCGAGTTAACAGGGTATTATCGAAAGTTTGTTAAAAATCATTGGAGAATGGCAGCACCTCTGACAACATTATTGAAGAAAGATGCATTTTCATGGACTCCTGAAGCAACTAAGGCCTTTGAACATCTTAAAGAGGTAATGTGCCTAACATCGGTCTTAGCTATGCAACACTTCACAAAAACCTTTATTGTGGAATGTGATGCCTTGGGAAATGGAATTGGTGATGTTTTAATGTAGGAAGGAAGTCCCATTTCCTTTGAAAGTCGTCCAATCAAAGGAAAGTATTTATAGAAAGCTATCTATTAGAAGGAAATGTTAGCAATATTTCATGCACTAAATTAATGGCGACCTTACCGATTGGGAAGAAACTTCAAGGTAAAATTTGATCATGATAGTCTTAAACACTTTTTCGAAAAAATACTATCTTTAGAAGAGTAGAAAAAATGGGTCACAAAGATGTTGGGTTATGACTTTGAAATAATCTACAAAAAAGGGAAGCTAAATGTTGTTGCAGATGCACTCTCAAGAAGGAATGAAGAGGTGCAAGAATTACTTTGTGCCATTTACCGAAGCAAGGGATGAATGGAAGAAGGATGAAGAAGTGTGGACACTCATTCAAAAGTTGCAGCAAGATCCTATTACATCTGATACATTTAGTTGGAAAAATGACTCCTTATGGTACAAAGATCACTTATATATTTGTAAGAATTCCCGACTAAAACAAAATATTCTTTTGGAATTTCACACTTCTCCTTTAGGAGGACACTAAGGATTTTTAAAAACTTACCACAGGGTGAAGAAAGAATTTTGTTGGGATGGCCTTAAATTTGATATTCAAAAGTTTGTGGCAGAATGTTTGGTTTTCCAGCAGAATAAAGTTGATACAATTAAGACCTCGGGTATTCTACAACCTTTATTCATTCCAAGCCAATGTTGGGAGGAGATTTCAATGGATTTTATCACAGGTTTTCCTAAGTCTAAAGGAAAGAGTGTCATCACGGTGGTAGTTGATAGACTTACCAAGTATGCACACTTTTGTGCATTATCTCATCCATTTAAAGCTAGTAGATTTGCTACTACATTTATGGAAACAATTCAAAAGATACATGGAAACCCAAAGGTTATTGTGAGCGACAGAGATCCCATTTTCACTTGAAATTTTTGGACGGATTTATTTTCTTGTTTGGGTACTCAATTAGCTCATGGCTCATCTTATCATCCTCAATCCGATGGTCAAACTGGGATAGTAAATAAATTTTTGGAAGGATATCTTCGTTGTTTTGTATCTAATAAAAAAACACAATGGGTCAAGTGGTTACCTCTCGCTGAATGGTGGTATAAAAATTCCTTCCATACTGCAGCAAAAATGGCCCCATTTATGGCACTTTATGGATATCATCCACCGTCCATCACATCATCTTTAAGAGAAAATTCGAAGGTTCAAGCAGTGGAATGTTAGGTCCTTATATTACTAGTATAGTCCCTTATTATTATTAGTGTAAGCCCCTTAATGTTATTATTCTACCCATGTAACCCCCATATTTTTATTATTGTGCCCTTCAATTATTATTGTTATGTTGGCTAGGATTACATTGTGGCCCACTAGGATTACATTATGGCCCCATGGACTCCTATATATAGAAAGGAGGTTTTATAATTTGAAACATCCAAGAATTGCTCATTCATGTAATGTATTGGAGGCTTCCCCCTCGAAGTGGCTTATTTCTAAGGCATTGATATCTCTTTTCTTCTATTTTTGGAGCTAGTTTCACAACATTTGGTATCAAAGCTTTGAGATTCTAGGGTTTCGTTGCTCCAAACAAGTTAGCGTGGCATTTTCACTATAATTTTTTTTTCTACAAAGGTTCAAAATCTGAAATTTTTAGAGTGCGATGCCAAAATCTTGAGGAACATTTTCACAAAATTTTAGATATTGGTTCGCAATATTTTAGGAGATATGATCTATGCAAGTTAGGTCATTTTGTAGGCTCCTGAATTTAACCTAAACAGGTCATCCTCATATTTTCGTAATAACTTTTTTTCTATGAAGGTTCAGAAGATGAAATTTTTATAGTGCGAAGCCAAAATCCTGAGGAACATCTTCAAAAAAATTTATATATTGGTTCACAATATTTTTGGAGATATGATCTAAAGAAGTTAGGGCTTGTTGAGGCTTCTGAATTTCATATCAAAGAGGTGATCGTGGGAAAATATTTATAGCTCTCTCTGTGTGCATCTGATTGGAATTCTGTAAAAGGTTGCTGCAAGTACATGGAATTTAGTTTTTTTTCTGTCAATTTCATATCTAAAGGAGGAAACAGTGACACGTGGCAAGTCATAAAAGTTCGCTCTACTAAACTAGTCCAAAATTGGGTCATTGTGGGAGATTGGACATAACTTTGTCTTGAAGAATCCAAATTAGATCATACTTGTGGCATTTGAAATAAGATTCAGAGGGCTACTACAGATCTGAATTTCAGATATTGAGGATCCACAATTATAGAGATAATTCAATTTCAATATCAAAATCCTCGAAAGCAAGTAAAAGGTGTGTTTTTTTTTTTTTTTTTTTCCAAATCGCATAAGTCTTCTTTGAAGAATCAAATTGAATTGATTCCAAGGGAATATTGTAGAATAGATATTAGTATTGGATTCTAAAATGGCCCCTAAAAAGAATTCAACACCCATTAAGCCTTTAGAAAGCTCTACTATGACTCCTAAAGATGAAGAATGGCAACATGACATATCAAAATTACAAGAGCAAGTGCAAAACATTTCGCTCTCGCAAAGAGCAACAAAAGATGACATGGAAGTTTTGAAGAAAGGTGTTGAAAATAAGATGAATGGTTTGAAGAAAGGCATGGAATCTAAGATTGATGTTTTGAAGAATGGCATGGAATCTAAGATATATGGCATAGAAGCTGGCATGGAATCTAAGATGGATGGCATGGAATCTAAGATGGATGACATGGAAGCTAAGATCGATGAGAAAATGGAAAACATGAAGAATGATCTAAAAGTAGACATGAAAGGTTTGACAAAGTTGATAAAAGAAAATTTTCCTAATGGTGAAAAGATAGTAGAGGAAACTCATGATGAGAACAAAATAAATGTTAATCGTGATTTCATAAAATCTAATGTTGGCGGGAAGAACCGCCATATTCCAAAAATGGATATGAGGAAGTTTGATGGAAAGAATCCTATAACATGGATACTACAGATGGAGCAATATTTTGATCTCCATAATGTGCAAAACACACAAAAGGTACGCATTGCAACTTTACATTTAGAACAAAACACATTTGTATGGTATCGATGGCTTTGCTCCCGTAAAAAAATTGTCACTTGGTCAATTTTTACGGAGGAAATGATAGCACATTATGAGGATACAAAGAGCAACACCTTCTTTAGCCAATTGATAAATCTCAAACAAAAGGGTTTAGTGGGGCAGCACATTGAGGAATTCCAAAAATTGAATATAAGGGTAACTGATATTCTAGAGGAACACAAGATCGATCTCTTCATAGGCACTTTAAAGGATAATATCCAACATGAAGTTCGCGTTTTGGAACCAGATTCATTGGAGAAGGCATTCAGGTTGGCAAGAAAATTTGAATGTAAAATAATGGCGACAAGGAAGCCTACCACTCAATTCTATAAAGAAGGAAGTGTTGCTACGCCTAGATTTCCACAACCTACAAGGTTGACACCTCAACAATTGGAAGAAAAAAGAGCAAAAGGGCTTTGCTACAGTTGTGATAGCAAATACACTAAAGGTCATAAGTGTGCTGAGAAGAAATTATTTTACATAGATTGTGAGGAGGAAGAAGAAAATGAACAAGAAGAGGATATACACCAGGAACCAGCCCCAGAAGAGGAAGAAATGAATCCAACCATATCGTGTAATGCACTGGCAGGAATTACCACTCCTCAAACTCTCAAGATAAAAGGACAAATCAAGAAGATAAAGGTAATAGTGTTGATTGATTCAGGTAGCACCCATAATTTTATTCATTGTAAGGTAGCCAAGGAATTAAATTGTTTCCTATACCCAGCACCAGAATGTCAAGTGATGGTTGCAAATGAAGGAACTATAAATTGCTCTGGAAAATGCCATAATATCAAGCTAACCATGGGGGAATATGTATTGACTAGTCCAATGCTTTCCATTCCTATAGGAGGTGCTGATGTTGTACTAGGAGTACAATGGTTACAATCTTTGGGGACGGTAGCTTTTAATTTTCAAGAACTTTTCTTGAATTTTTTTTCAGAAGGAAAGGAAGTTGAATTACGGGGTATTACAGGGAATTCGAGAAAGATAATAAGCTCTAATGTCGTGACAAAGATTCTAAAGAAGGAACAACGAGGCATAATTGCACAATTATGCTCACTAGAAGTTCCAACATCGAAATCATCTATTTCTGCAGATTTCAAAAAATTCTTGGACAATCATTCCAAGGTTTTTGAAACTCCAAAACGACTCCCACCTATTCGTGATCATTATCATGCTATTCATTTGATTCCAGGAAGTGTTCCTCCAAAGATCAGGCCTTATATATACCCTTATGTCCAAAAGAGTGAAATTGAACGTATGATTGCAGAAATGTTAGAGGCTGGTATAATTCAACCTAGTCAAAGTTATTTCTTTGCTCCTATAGTATTGGTACATAAGAAGGATGGATCATGGTGCATGTGTCTAGATTATAGGGAGCTCAATAAGCTCACCATTAAAGATAAATTTCCCATTCCTGTGATTGATGAATTATTGGATGAATTACATGGAGCAATTTATTTTACCAAGTTGGATCTTCATTCAGGATATCATCAAATTAGAATGAAGACTGAAGATATTCCGAAAATAGCATTTCGAACTCATGAGGGTCATTATGAATTTTTGGTCATGCCTTTTGGCCTTACCAATGCACCTTGTACATTTCAAGGATTGATGAATTCCATTTTCAAACCCTTCCTTAGAAAATTTGTGCTAGTATTTTTTGATGATATACTAATCTATAGCAGGTCTTGGAATGATCATGTTCAACATGTTGATAGGGTGCTCAAACTATTGCATGAGAACTAATTGTATGCAAAAACATCCAAATGTTTCTTTGGAGTACAAGAGGTGGAATATTTGGGTCATATTGTATCTCACGAGGCTGTTAAGGTATACCCTAACAAAATTAAAGCCATTAAGGAATGGAAAGTCCCCACAACCATTAACCAGTTGCGAGGATTTCTCGGGTTAACAGGGTATTATCGCAAGTTTGTTAATTATGGGAGAATAGCAGCACCTCTAACAACATTATTGAAGAAAGATGAATTTTCATGGACTCCTGAAGCAACTAAGGCCTTTGAACATCTTAAAGAGGCCATGTGCCTAGCACCGGTCTTAGCTATGCCATACTTCACTAAAACCTTTATTGTGGAATGTGATGCCTCAGAAAATGGAATTGGTGTTGTTTTAATGCAAGAAGGAAGGCCCATTTCTTTTGAAAGTCATCCAATCAAAGGAAATTATTTACATAAAGCTATTTATGAGAAGGAAATGTTAGAAATACTACATGCACTAAAGAAATGGCAACCTTACCTAATGGGAAGACACTTCAAGGTAAAAACTGATCATGATAGTCTTAAACATTTTTTGGAACAAAGACTATCTTCAGAAGAGTAGCAAAAATGGGTCCCAAATATGTTGGGTTACGGCTTTGAAATAATCTACAAAAAAGGGAAGCTAAATGTTGTTGCAGAAACACTCTCAAGAAAGAATGATGAGGTGGAAGCATTGCTTTATGCCATTTCTATTATCCAAATAGATTGGATAACCAAAGCAAGGTATGAATGGAAGAAGGATGAAGAAGTGTGGACACTCATTCAAAAGTTGCAGCAAGATCCTATTACATCTAATACATTTAGTTGGAAAAATGATTCCTTATGGTACAAAGATTGCTTATATATTTGTAAGAATTCCCAACTAAAACAAAATACTCTTCTGGAATTTCACACTTCTCCTTTAGGAGGACACTCAGGATTTTTAAATACTTACCACAAGGTGAGGAAAGAATTTTTTTGGGATGGCCTTAAATTTGATATTCAAAATTTTGTGGGGAATGTTTGGTTTGTCAGCAGAATAAAGTTGAGAAAATTAAGACCCCGGGTCTTCTACAACCTTTATCCATTCCAAGCCAATTTTGGGAGGATATTTCAATAGATTTTATCATATGTTTACCTAAGTCCGAAGGAAAGTGTGTCATCATGGTGGTAGTTGATAGACTCACCAAGTATGCACACTTTGGTGCATTATCTCATCCATTTAAAGCTAGTACAGTTGCTACTACATTTATGTAAACAATTCAAAAGCTACATGGAAACCCAAAGGTTATTGTGAGCGCTAGAGATCTCATTTTTACTTGAAATTTTTGGATGGAGTTATTTTCTTGATTGGGTACTCAATTAGCTCATAGCTCATCTTATCATCCTCAATCCGATGGTCAAACTGAGATAGTAAATAAATGTTTGGAAGGATATCTTCGTTGTTTTGTATATGATAAACAAACATAATGGGTCAAGTGGTTACCTCTCTCTAAATGGTGGTATAACACTTCCTTCCATACTGCAGCAAAAATGACCCCATTTATGGCACTTTATGGATATCATCCAACGTCCATCACATCATCTTTAAGAGAAAAATCGAAGGTTCAAATAATGGAAGATCACATCGAGCATCAACAAGAAGTTCTCCAACTCTTAAAGGATAACCTGAATTTGGCACAAAATCGAATGAAACAATAGGCATATCAACATCACAGCGAGAGAAGTTTTGATGTAGGAGGCTGGGTATTTTTACTGCCACAACCATATAAACAAATGTCTCTCAAGCAAGCTAATAAGGATAATAAATTATTGCCAAAGTACTATGGTCCTTACAAGGTGTTGCAAAATATTGGTACTATGGCATACAAATTGGAGCTTCCTGCTTCTTCATGAGTGCATCAAATTTTTCATGTTTCATGCTTAGAGAAGGTTATAGGTGAAAATATTCCAGCTCAAACAATATTGCCCAAACTTGATGAGGAAGGAAAAATCATATTGGAACCTGAAGCAGTCACGGAAACAAGAACTCGATAGCTACGAAATCGATCAATTTCAGAGTATCTCATCAAGTGGAAGAACTTACCCACTGAAGATTCTAAATGGGAGGATGAGAATTTGATACAGAAGCACCCAGAGCTACTCAAGCATTGAGGAAAACACTTTTTGAAGGCGAGGGGCATGTTAGGTCCCTATATTACTAGTATAGTCCCTTATTTTTTGTTAGTGTAAGCCCCTTATTGTTATTATTGTACCCCTGTAACCCCCATATTGTTATTATTGTGCCCTTAAATTATTATTTTTAGGTTGGCTAGGATTACATTATGGCCCACTAGGATTACATTATGACCCCATGGACTCCTATATATAGAAAGGAGGTTTTATAATTTGAAACATCCAAGAATTGTTCATTCATGTAATGTATTGGAGGTTTCCCCCTCAAAGTGGCTTATTTATAAGGTGTTGATATCTCTTTTCTTCTATTTTTGGAGCTAGTTTCACAACAGGGAAGATCACATAGAGCATCAACAAGAAGTTCTCCAACTCTTAAAGGATAAATTTGGCACAAAATAGAATGAAACATTAGGCAGATCAACATCACAGCGAGAGAGGTTTTGATGTAGGAGACTGGGTATTTTTACGGCTACAACCATACAAACAAATGTCCCTCAAGCAAGCTAAGAAGGATAATAAATTATCGCCAAAGTACTATGGTCCTTACAAGGTGTTGCAAAAGATTGGTACTATGGCATACAAATTGGAGCTTCTCGCTTCTTCATGAGTGCATCCAGTTTTCCATGTTTCATGCTTAAAGAAGGTTATAGGCGAAAATCTTCCAGTTCAAACAATATTGCCAGAACTTGATGAGGAAGGAAAAATCATATTGGAACCTAAAGCGGTCACGGAAACAAGAACTCGACAGCTACGGAATCGATCAATTTCAGAGTATCTCATCAAGTGGAAGAACTTACCCACTGAAGATTCTACATGGAAGGATGAGAATTTTATACAGAAGCACCCAGAGCTACTCAAGCGTTGAGGACAACACTTTTTTGAAGGAGAGGGGCATGTTAGGTCCCTATATTACTAGTATAGTCACTTATTGTTGTTAGTGTAACCCCCTTATTGTTATTATTGTACCCTTGTAACCCCCATATTGTTATTATTGTGCCCTTAAATTATTATTGTTAGGTCGGCTAGGATTACATTGTGGCCCCACTAGGATTACATTATGGCCCCATGGACTCCTATATATAGAAAGGAGGTTTTGTAATTTGTATCATCCAAGAATTGTTCATTCATTTAATGTATTGGAGGTTTCCCCCTCGAAGTGGCTTATTTCTAACGCGTTGATATCTCTTTTATTCTATTTTTGGAGTTGGTTTCACAACAAAAAACAAGTGAACAAACCTTACAACAAGAAAGTGAAACAAAGAATGAATCAATTTCGAGGATATAAAATATTTCAGAAAAGAAAATAAAATGAAAAATTATAAAAGTTTTGAGTTATTGTAAGCCTAGCTGAGACATATACCAACATGCATGTTTGAGTGATAATTGAGTCAATGTATATTGTAAGCCTAGCAGGCATAATTGAGTCATGTTTGATTTATGTTGATTAATATGGTTGTAATTAAGGGGGAGTGTTAAAATAAGATAATTACTCTTGCATGAAAAGTTGGCTAAATTTAGAGAGTTATTCAAGTCAAGTTAATTCAAAGTCAAATTTAGAGGGTGTGAGCATGTCAAGTTATTTTAGGTGAGTCTCTAGTAAAAAAAAAACTAAGTACCCTTCACCGAGTTCATTGTAATAAATTCATCTCAATCCAAGTTTTTGTGATCAATAAAAGAGCCGCAACTTGTGTGTTAAATTGTGTTTCTCCTCTATGCCTTTCCAAAATACTTGAAATGGATGGATCTCCAAGGTCTCGGTCATCAAGAAAAAAATATTCATAAGAGAGAAGATGCATTTTATGAGAAGCTCATAGAGGACCATCTAGTCCAAAACAACTTGTAAGAACATAGGTATTTTATGGATGTCTTAGTTTCAATATCTGAAAATACTACGTGTGAGGTCAATATCGAATAAGATAACATAAAGTCCCTCATTATGGTAAAGGAAACCCTAACACTTTAATTCTCCACCCTATACGACCCTTTAGGCCTTTCTTGGGGTTCAAGAGGTAGTTCCTCTATAGAAATTTCATTGAGGGATTCCAAAGTCAATATTCCTCCACCCCCAAGGGTTTTTAGGAATTCTCTCTGTTAGAAAATTATATATTACAGAGTAATGAAACACATAAAATTTGCGGAAAACACAATCACACAAAACACATAAAATCAGAGAGACATAGATATACGTGGTTCACCTAGTTTGGGCTACGTCCACCCCAAACAGCTAGTCCTTCCTTTCTATTATACAGCAAAATGAAGAGACGCAACCTACAACAGATCCACTTTAGTATCCTATGTTCTATCTCATAGTCTCCCTATCTATTTTTGGCTCTGAGAATACACATACAATACATATCCGCAATACAATGCCCTCATACAAAGCCCTCAGTTCTGTGTACCTGGTACATCCTCCAGTTTCCAAGTAGAAGAACAAAAACAAGAAAATGAAAATTCTGTAATATTGCCAGATATTAAGATTCTTTCTTTACCAAGAGCTCAGGAGGAGCTAACAACCAAGATAAATGAAAGACATTTAGAACCTGGAAACTCTAGGAGAACTTTCAAAAATGGTACATTAAAATCTGACTTTCAATGGATACAAATGAGAAATTTATCGGATCTAGAGCGAGTGACGGTGAAAAGATGCACAACTATACAAACTATTAGATTGTTTGTATGTTGCAAAATATAAATGATATAGCTAAAGATGTGGTTGAAATTAAGGAACATATTAAGAAAATGAACACGGCTATAATGAATGTTTGGGAATACGAATGAACACACACGAGGTTAAATGATATTAACTCCAATATGGGTATTATCTATAAATCTCTTGAGCATCTAAAAGATGCTTTGCCTCAACTTGCTTCTCCTCCTCATTACGAGAGAAGTAGATGTTTCAAGTTCTAAGTTAAAATTTTCCTCCAGTACTGAGATGATTCTAAAGAAGGTCTTAGAAGTATCTTGTTTAAGAACATTGATAATATAGATCTTGCTAATATTGAGAAGATTTAGAAAGGAATAGATCTAGCCAAAGACAAAACTAATTTGATGAAAGATAGATTGGCTACCTTTCCTTCTATTAAAAGCTTGAGACTTCCTAAGAATTATGTTAGTCTCAAAAAATCTTGTTGAAAATGGCCAACCATGCTGCTCCCAAAATATTGGCTATGTCCGGTGTTACATCTTATACAACGGAACCCCTGGTGAGCCTACTCAAGGTGAACAAAGTTCTAAAAGAGAAAGGGGTGATACTTTTTCTTTCACACATAAAGGTAGAAAGGGTGAACATGATACAAGCGCACATGAAGCATCTCGCAGATAGTCATTTCTCTAGATATACGTGAACAATTACATAGTGTACCTACCAAATTTGAAAATCCATCGAGCAAAAGGATTTGGCAATACACTTTTTGGTAAATATTGATTGCATGGAAAGTGAAGAAGTCATAACAGTTTTACATAATGTACATGCTTGGGATTTAAAAAAGAAAAAGCTGAAACAAAAAGCTTCTTGGTATGATATAGTTACTTAAATTGTTTGGTCTTTTATTTCGGTATCTTAAAACAATGGCGAGGATAAGCTATACTGAAGAAGAAATGAACAATATAATTGAGAATCCTACTCATCCTTAAAAAGCAATATTTGATGCTACGAAACATGAATTTGTAGGGGTAGTTCTCGAAGAATCTACACATCATGCTCGGTTATTATTAGCACATAGGTTATGCAATATAGAAAATCTCCATGATTATTATTGTGTTATGCAAAAGCTTCTTTATCAAGCTCTAGATCCCCACAATGTGGCATATTTGAGATATCACATAGCTTCAATGCCGAGGGGAATATTCCAGTTTTAATAAATCGGCGTATTGAGACCAACAAAGTCAAAATAGAAAATTCCTCATTTGTTGCAATACACCGAGATGATAGTTTTCGTTTTACAAAGAGAGTGTGTAGCGAGAAAAAGCAAAAAATAATTTTAAGAAACGAGATGAAATTCAGCAATAATATTTGTAATAATTTTTGCGAGAAACCTATGATTTTGGATGCGGGAGTAGATCTAAGAAGAAAGTTTCAAAGACTTCATGCTCTTCCAAAACAGGTAAATATTCTCCTAAGAAGAAATATTATCCTTCTAATTTTGCAAAGAAAAAGAAGAATAGTATTCGGGAAAAGAGCAAAGCCTTCTAAAAAGGTAACATGTTTTATTTGTGGAAAAGAAGGCCACTATGCTAACACTTGCAAAGAGAAGAAGACAAAAAAGCAGGTAAAAATAATGGATGTATTCTCTCATGTTCATGATCGAAAGGATTGGGATCTCATTTCCCATTTAGATGGGGAATATTTTGAAATATCTAGTGATTCTTCATTGTGCGAGGAATAAGAATATGGTACGTCAAATATCGGAAGAATCAATACGAATTCGACTCATCCGATTGAGATGAAACATTTATTGCTGATATCAAAATGTTTTATTTCAATAAATCGGATAATTTGCGGACTCGGATTGCGGCGGTAAAGGATGAGCTCGGTCAGCCTAGAGACATCATAGCTAACATCCGAGGAGGAGACTCAAAGAAAAATTAGAGACATTGGAAAAACAATTGCCCTCCTCAAAGAAGTCCAGGAGAATTTGAAGATGAAGATTTTATTGCAAGAGAATTTGATTCAATGTTCAAACCATTGCAGATCTAAGACGTATCCCATGGTTCGGGTATGGATATAATCGATTCTCTTAAATTGATTATGAGTGATTTGGAATTGTCTATAAGAAGTACAAGATCGAGAAATGCTCCGATTATCGACCAAGCTCAAAAATTTTATTTTCGATTATGATGATGCAAATTCCAAATTAGAAATATTATTGATGAAGGATAACCATGAAGAAATGCCTTTGAAATCAAAGGAAGTCGATATGGTCAATATCATGGGGATGAGTGATAGAGTAGTCATTCCTTTGAGAATCAAGTTACCCAATGTCAAGGAATATACTCTTGATGCACTGATTGATTCTAGTGCAGTATGTGTACATGTTGTAAATATGGTGCAATACCTTCCTATTATTGGCGGCAACCAAGCTTGTATTTAGAGCTTTGCTAATAAGGAGTTAATGGAGATTAGTCACATATCTCCTGATTTTCCCTGTATTCTTGAATAATGTACTGAGATATATGTCACTACGTATAGTTTTGACACTGGGTTACGATGTCCTCTTAGGACAAGATTTTTCGAAAAGATTTCTTCCAGTCACTTTTGGAAAAGATTCGAGTCACCTTCACAATTCTTGAAGGTCCGGTCAAGTTCAAGCCAAAAATGATTTTCGGATTAAATTGAAGCCCACGATGAAGATAAGATCCAAGAGAGTTTGCGGGATTTATCAAAAATCCGGAAGATTGTCAAAAATGTCGAGCTACATGGTCAATCAACTCTCCGAGGCTATTTACGATAAGCTTAGAAGAGATTGCACAACCAATCGTCAGGATGCTTTACGGACTAGAGAAAAATACTTTGTGGCTTTACCTTACAAAGAAGGTTATATTTCTAAACCCCAAAAGGCCGATGCAAATCATATGTCTCCTAATGAATAGGATCTTTGCAAATAGGAGATTAAATCGAGTTATTGGATCGAAGCTTATTGAGCCATGCAAAAGTCCATGGGCATGTCCCCTGTCTTCATGTGAACAAGCATAGTGAACGAGAAAGAGGTAGGAAGAGACTTGTCATCAATTATAAAGCCTTAAATGAAGCTTTATTACCTATCAGATATCCTCTTCCTAACAAAGAACTATTTCTTGCAAAAATTGCTAATGCCAATGTTTTTAGCAAATATGATCTTAAAAGTGGTTTTTGGCAAATTGGCATCATCCCAACAGGACGAGTACAAAATTGCATTTACAGGTCCCTCATGGTTAGTATAAGTGGGACTTTGTTATGCCCTTCGACTTGAAGAATGCTCCTTCGAATTTGAAACGGATGGAAGATATTTTCGGAGGGCCGAGAGTTCATCATTGTATATATTGATGATTTGCTTGTTTTTTAGTAAGGATGTAAATACTCATAAAAATCATTTAGAAACGAGTTTTATGAGATGGTTTATAAGCATGGATTGGTATTATCGGATTTCGATGAAAAGCTTCGGATTGGCAAAGTCGAAATTGATTATTTAGGACTACATATAGAACAAGGTCATGTTTAACTCCAAGATCATGTTTTGATTCATCTTTTGAAGTTTCTCGATATAATTCACGATATAAAGATGTTGCGAGAGATTTTTGGGATGTCCAAACTATATCGGGACAATTTAATGAAAATCGGTCCAATGATACAAAGATCTTGCGAAAAAGGTTGAAAAAAAGACAAAACCGGTTGGACTACGGAGATGACGAGAAGTTGTCATGAATATAAAAAGCAAAGTCGAGAGAACTTCCAAAGTTAAAAGTTTGCCCGAGACACAAGCATCGCCATTTATACTTGAGCCGATGCTTCGGACCACACATGGGCTACAATATTATTGCAAAAAATATGACGAGAAAATATCTTGTTTGCACATATGCCTACTGGTTCCTTTAATGATACGGAACTCAAGTATCCTTCTTCCCACAAGGAGATACTTGCTATTAAAAGAGGTATACAAACGTTCGAGTTTCGTTTTACGAAGAGTGTCGGGGTTTACGGTAAGAATAGATCGAAACATATGAAAGGAATCCCTGGAAAATAAGAAATTGTTGGAGCAAGGAAGTACAAGAGTTCTCGGATCAGCATTATGGTTAGATGGTTATGATTTTGACATTGTTTACAAATCGGGGAGTTGAGAATTATCTTGCAGAGATATGCTTGACCGGAGAAGGAAGTTTAGAGATCAAAACTCCAAGAATCAAAGAAATCAAGATCTTCGAGACCTTTGTACAAAGGAGAGAGTTCTTCAAGTAAGAGTCCGGTCTGTCTAGTAGTTGTTACTCTAGTAGATGTCGGGTCATAGTTTGCAATCGGTGTGAGTATAAGTTTTGTTAGGAATGTTTTGCAAAAATAGTCAAGTCTCTACTGCATTTTATCGCAACAAATCATATTGTAAAAAGTGGTTTTATTCATAAGAGGGTATGCGATCATATCTTAGAGAGTTACCATATAGGAATAGGCCATGGCATGTATATTATTCATTATCTAGAACACTAGTTCCGAGTCTATTTTGCATTCATTCAAAATCACCGATTGGACCCTGGAATGATTAATTTACCATCCACCGAGAGAGCTAGCATCCATGGTCATATTAGGGTTATTTTCTATGCTATTAATGTAGATAGTGTCATAAATTGGTGGAGTCCATAGTTCAAATTATTCTTGTACAGGGTATATGCCTAGAGCTTGTCTGGATGCTTGATAAAAGCCATTCGAGAAAAAAATAAGTACACTTATTTGGGAGCTACATGTTGCCGTACAACATGATTATGTTATTGACTTTGAATTCATCCATCAAGATATAGTTGTAGTCCTCAATGAAAAAGATGAATCCTTCGAGTTTGTTTGTAAGTCATCAAGGAGGGATTTCTATCGAAGAAGAGTACGGACCTCTAGATCTTTACTCTTTCCCATTCTATTGTTCTTTCGAGAAGAAGACCCTCCATGGTTAGGGGATGCTTTACCTCATGAGATTCTTGCTCCCTGAGTTAGATGAATTATTAGGCCTCGATCAAAATGCCACAAATGATTATGTTGCCCGAGATATGATCATGAGCATGACTACGAAGACAGAGCAAAGAGTGATGAAAGCAAAGATCACTCATTTGATATCTTTGCATATCTTACTTCTAGTTTCCATGGGATTTTGCCGATTAAAAATCTCCATTGTGTAATTACTTTTGTAAAAGAGTAGATGTCCTAGATTCCCTGCCATCATTTAATTGCTTTGTTTTGTACGCGATAAAGATTTAGCTTTATCATCGTGTCAGTTCGGTCCTCATATGGCCTAGCCTCTAAGGGACAAGATAACAAGTGGTTGTCCCCACTTGCCCGAATCTTTAATATTTTGGTACATATCTAGATTTTAGTAAAAAAATTCCTTTCGTGATAGACATCTTACATGAAAATAAGATTCCATACGTTTCTGAGGGTTTACGGTAAACGTTTTAATCGATTAACTTGCTACATTATTATAAATACTAGCATTGTAAGAAGGAGAGGGCATTCGAGTTCGGGAGTCATTTGTGTGTTTGAGTTGAGTCCGAGTCACGAGCTCCCTCCTCCGCATCTGCGAGAAATTTCTCGATCTGCTTACATCACGGAGATCTAAATCTCGGTCCTTAGGAGATCTCAAGTCCGTCAATAAGTATATCCGTGTGTTGTGTTTAAAGATCCGAGACGAGTCCGCAACTAGCGTGAAGCCTCCGATGAGCATGCTCATTCAATGAGTTGCATGATGCTGGTAAATGCAGTCTAGTGATCGATCTCTGGAAAGAGACTTGAAGTTCTAAGGCTGTAATCGACTTTTGATGTAATATCATTCTCATTTTGGAATATTAATAGAAAGTTTCTCTTCGTGAAAAAATTGGTATCGGAGCCAAGCTGGTTCTTTGTTCGAGTAATTTCTTTTATCTGGTTCTCCCATTGAGTGGTATTTGTCGGTGCTACGTCCACGAGTCCAAGTTAGAGGTAAGGCGGCTGGTTGAGCATTGAGGTGAAGGGAATTTGTCGTGTTTTGCTCTGGTGCGTAAAGACTTTGCAACTCCTGCGTTCGAGTGCATACTAATACTATCTTTCAATGGCTGGTTCTTTGAATGAGTTTGTTCTTCAAATACCCGAAGACAAGAAAAATTACTCTAAATAAGAGATGGTCATTTACGAACAAATATTTGAAAAAAAAATTATGAAGAGAAATTGTATGATGAAAAAAGTTATTGTCCAAGAATTTGAGCCACAACCTAAACTCGGACATTGCTGAGATAGAAGTAGATAAGCTCTATAAGATTTATGCATTTCAATTTAGAGTAACACGATTATTTCAGATTTACTTTTGTAAACATTCCAATTTCTATTGGTCGGCAAGTGTACCAAGTTCCATTGATTAAGAAAGAAGATATTGAATGGGGTCTTGAACACGGATATAGATATATTCATATAGGCATGATTCAAATTGGGATAAATCCACTAGTCGAGCTGGTTTAAATGCTTCCTATTTGACTTGTGTCCTCGACACAATATTGAATAAATTTCAAGATGCCTTGTTAGGTGGTTGCCAAATCCCACTTAATAATGGCCACTGCTTAGTCCTCATTTATTCCCGGATATCAAGTTTCATTAACGAGATCCATATATTAATGAATTCTTGATGACCTATATTCGGTTTAATGGTTTTGATGTAGCCCCATAGACACAAATAGCTCAACTTCATTCTTCTATTTCTCTTCATTTTTTTTCTTCCACCATGCCTCCTCTAAATCCCATAATTTTTTCACAAGCCCTTAAAGAAGGAGTTATTTTTTGGTCCTGGTAATACTTCTCCTCTCTAGATTGGATTCGACGAATGTTCTCTTCCCTGAAGAATGGAATAGTACCTATATTCCACTATCCCAAAAATATCCTCGGCTAAAATCCTCCAAACAACCCCAACAACTCTCTCTAGTTACACATTACGATGGTTCTCTCTTGGTTTGAGGTTTACAAGTCCTACCTTGTCCGAGATCTATGTCCACCTATGATAGATCTCCATTTTTAGGGGATAGAGACAATACTAGAGCGAGTAATCCCTTCCATACCATCTCCAATTACTTGCTCATCCTAGAATCCATGTTTCTAATCCCAGGACAAAACCATAAGAAAACCCTGTCACATAAATGAGATGATTGTCGATTCTGTGTACTGGTACATCCTCCGTTTCCAAGTAGAATAACAAAAAACAAGAAAAGAAAAAATTCTGTAATATTGCCATATATTAAGAGTCTTTCTTTACCAAGAGCTTAGGAGGAGCTAACGAGACAAGATAAATGAAAGACATTTAGAACACTGGAAACTCTAGGAGAACTTTAAAAAAATGGTACATTAAAATCCGATTTTCAATGGATACAAATGAGAAAATTATTAGATCCAGAGAAGAGTGACGGTGAAAAGATGCACAACTATACAAACTATTAGATTTTTTTGTATGTTGCAAAATCTAGATGATATAGCTAAAGATGTGGTTGAAATTAAGGAACATATTAAGAAAATGCACACTGGCTATAATGAATGTTTGGGAATACGAGAATGAACACACATAGAGGTTGAATGATATTAACTCCAATATGGGTATTATCTATAGATCTCTTGAGCATACGAAAGAGTCGAATTCCGACTCATCCGGTTCGGATGAAACATTTATTGTTGATATCAAAATGTTTTATTTCAATAAATTAGATAATTTGCGGACTCGCATTCGTTTGCACTAAAGGATGAGCTCATTCGGCTAGAGCCATCATAGCTAACATCCGAGGAGGATACTCGAAGAAAAATTAGAGACATTGGAAAAACAATTTCCCTCCTTAAAGAAGTCCGGGAGAATTTGAAGATGAAGATTTTATTGCAAGAGAATTTGATTCAATGTTGAAACCATTGCGGATCTCGGACGTATCCCATAGCTCGGGTATGGATACAATTGATTCTCTTAAATTGATTATTAGTGATTTGGAATTTTCTATAGGAAGTACAAGATTAGAAATGCTCCCGAGTTATCGGCCCAAGCTCCAAATTTTGATTTCGATTATGATGATGCAAATTCCAAATTAGCAAGATTATTGATGAAGGATAACCATGAAGAAATGCCTTTGAAATCAAAGGAAGTCGATATGGTCAATATCATAGGGATATGTGATAGAGTAGTCATTCCTTTGAGAATTAACTTACCCAATGTCAAGGAATATACTCTTGATGCACGAATTGATTACGGTGCCTTGTGTACATGTTGTAAATATGGTGCAATCCCTTCCTATTATTGGCTGACCAACCAAGCTTGTATTTAGAGCTGCTAATAAGGAGTTAATGGAGATTAATCACTTATCTCTTGATTTTTCTGTATTCTTGAATAATGTACGGACATATGTCACTCTATATAGTTTTGACACAGGTTCGATGTCCTCTTAGGACAAGATTTTACGAAAAGATTTCTTCCAGTCACTTTTGGAAAAGATTCGATCACCTTCACAACCCTTGAAGGTCCGATCCAATTTCAAGCCAAAAATGATTTTCAGATTAAAGTCAAGCCCATCGATGAAGATAACATCCGGGACGAGTTTGCGGGATTTATCAAAAAATCCAAAAGATTATCAAAAATGTCGAAGTGCATGGTCAATCAACTCTCCAGGCTATTTATGATAAGCTTAGAAGAGATTGTTGAACCCTTAGTTAAGGCGAGAGGGGGGGTGAATCGGTTTAACACATTCATGATATTTTAAACTTTCTATTAAACCTTATTTAAACCTTCATTTCATATCCAACATAATATGTGAGTAATCTTAGAATGTGAGCGTAAGTATTAATATAATATAACAGCGAGACTTAATATGAGAGCAGTAATGTATTAAGCATATGATATAAATCAGATCAACACATAAACATCATGCGAGAGAGACACCGGATATAAGTGGAAACCCATAAAGGGATAAAACCACATCTTATTATTGTTGTGATGCAAAGGAAAGCTCCAAATCCCTCTCACCATTGTTTTTCCGTAGGCACCAACCTACAAGAGGCTCCAACCTCAATTATGCAAGCTACAACTTGCAAGGAAGCACCAACTCCCTTCAATTTTCTGCAGTGCACCAACCTACAAGAGGCTCCAACCTTAGTCAACTAAAACTAACGACTATCAAGCTACAACTTGATAGGGAAGCTCCAACTTCCTCAATTTTTCAATCTGAATGTTCTTCGATTTACCTCGGATATCGACTATGTTCGCTAGCTTCTTTTTCTGCTCTTCTTTTCTTAATCTTCTCTGCCTTATACTTCTATACTCTGCCTTCTATATATTTTCTCTCTCTAACCTTGCTTGTGCATATCAATGTGATATTATATATAGAGTTCCTCACATATTTGTTTGTATTTCATAAAGAATTTGGAGTGAATAGTCATGACTCTTTGGCTTCTGTCTTCTTATTCCTTTATCCAACTCATTTTTAAAATTACTACAATATGTACAAATTTCCATGCTACGAGTGGGATTTTGTCTTTTCCTTAGGATACTTGCCTTTGCATCACAAACAATATAAACAACAAAAATATTTACATTTTCAGTTACACATTTCAATATCATTCAACTCTTCTTCGAACTTTGGCTTTCTTTGGATTTTGTCTTTTTCTACTTTCTCTGTTAAGAAGTTGTCTCGCATACTCTTTGTTTACTATCATCCGCATATTTCACTCGTTCATTGCAATTTTGAATCCCTTTGTTGTACATCTCTTTAACTCTACAATTTTCGTTTACCTCTGTCGAGGCCTCATGCTTACTCTTTACGTGTGCATATAAAATGGATACAACAAATTTGTACTCAATCCAACTATTGATCCGGGCAATTTCAATACTCCGTTTTTTTGGGTTGACAATTTAAATAATTAAAACTTACTTGCACATAAAATCTCCTGCACTCAATTTAGTACTTAACCAAATTTTTCTTTCTATGCATATAACCCCTGCATCTCCAAGTTTTCGGGCCTTTGCACTTATATGCTTGATTTAGAACCGTAATATTAGCTCACGAGCATAATATACCAATATATTGTAAATTTTTATTTTTATTTTGTACCCGAGTGTTTTGAAATGCTTTTGCATAGTATCCTTGACTTTGGCTTAAACCCCCAATGCATCAACATTCAATATGTATATTAACATAAATAAATTCTTATATGCTCATGGTTTCCTCATATTATATATATATATATATATATATATATATATATATATATCTCTCGAACCTTAGGACTAAAGCTATAACACTTTTCACTTTATATTAAATCCAACGCTCGTTTTAAACACATAACCGTATAATAAATCTTGGCTCCGGACCCCCACCCGTAATGAATCTACTACTGTCGATCATTGTCGATATGATACGGGCTCTTTTATTAAACCTCGGGCAAGTCCGGCGTATGATCACCGTTCGATGGCCCCTTCCCAAATCAACGGCTCATCACAATATCGCTCGACGTCTTGGTACAAACTATAACGTGCAATGGCACACTTTAGACGGTGGTTTTTCCTATTTCGCTCGGGGACACCCATTGAGCTTTCTATGGAATCACTCGCAAATGGAGAAAAGCGCTTGCTCGACGGAAGGTGGTGCGATGAAAACCACCCTTCAACTCCATACCACGTTCACTGTTTACTTTGTTCATGGTTCCATCTTTCTCTCACGCTCAAGTTCGTCCTCGCCTTGTTCCGCTCTTTTATGTGTTCCACTCCTTTATAAGTGGCCTTGGTCCCCTGGTGTTTCAACATGGTCCTACTATATATATAATGCATAGTTCCATTCACACTTGTGCATTTGACTATGGTTCACGCCTCTCCTTTTGTGACATTGATCCTTCCGGCCCTTCAAATATATATGTGCGGAATCTCGAATGAGCCCTTATTTCGGAGTTATTCGATCAATACAACACATCTAAGTTTGGAGCAGAGAGGATCTTCATATATCTATACTAACCCTTATTTTATATATATCCCTCCGCGCATCAGAATTGTTTATAAATCAAACCATTTTCATTAAACCTTATTACAATTACTCAACAACACTTGAATTCCTTATTTTATGCGGGGGCATTTCCACGACCCTTCACACGAGTTTTCAACTACTCTTTTCATACTTTCTATAATATGTTCCCACACTCGAACCGGTTTCTCAAATCAAATATCTCTGCTCCTTTCTCTGAATCTCCTCTGCTTTGCTCCTTTGGCTTCTCCCTAGCCATCTCCTTTGCCATCAATGACAACATTTCCAACAGAGATTGCACAGCCAATCGTCCGGATGCTTTCTAGACTAGAGAAAAATACTCTGTGGCTTTACCTTACAAAGAAGGTTATATTTCTAAACCCCAAAAGGCCAGTGCAAATCATATGTCTCCTAATGAACATGATCTTTGCAAATAGGATATTAAACAATTATTGGATCAGAAGCTTATTAAGCCATGCAAAAGTCCATGGGCATGTCCTGCCTTCTATGTGAACAAGCATAGTGATTAGAAAAGAGGTAAGAAGAGACTTGTCATCAATTATAAAGCCTTAAATGAAGCTTTATTACCTATAAGGTATCCTCTTCCTAACTAAGAACTATTTCCTGAAAAAATTGCTAATGCCAATGTTTTTAGAAAATTTGATCTTAAAAGTGGTTTTTGGAAAATAGGAATCGTCCCAGTAGATAGGTACAAAACTGCATTTATAGTCCCTCATGGTCAGTATCAGTGGACTGTGATGCCCTTTGGCTTGAAGAATGCTCCTTCAGAATTTTAGAAATGGATGGAAGATATTTTCGGAGGGGTAGAGTTCATCATTGTATATATTGATGATTTGCTTGTTTTTAGTAAGGATGTAAATAATCATAAAAAGCATTTAGAACAGTTTTATGAGATGGTTTATAAGCATGGATTGGTATTATCAGATTCTGATGAAAAGTTTCAGATTAGAAAAGTCAAAATTCATTATTTAGGACTACATATAGAACAAGGTCATGTTGAACTCCAAGATCATGTTTTGATTCATATTTTGAAATTTCCTGATATAATTCCTGATATAAAGATGTTGCAGAGATTTTTGGGATGTCTGAACTATATCAAACAATTTTATGAAAATCATTCCAATGATACAAAGATTTTGCAGAAAAAGTTGAAAAAAGAAAAAACTAGTTGGACTACAGAGATGACAGAAGCTGTTAGGAATATAAAAAGCAAAGTCAAAGAACTGCCAAAGTTATAGTCGCCGAGACACTGACTTTTCGCCATTTATACTTGAAAGCGATGCTTCAAACCACACATGGGCTCGCAGTATTATTGCAAAAATATGAAAGAAAAGATCTTGTTTGTGCATATGCCTCCGGTTCCTTTAATGATACGAGAAATCAAGTATCCTTCTTCCCACAAGGAGATACTCGTTGTTAAAGAGGTATGCAAGAGGTTCAAAATTTGTTCTGAAGAGTGTCAGGTTTTTGGTAAGAACGGATCTGAAACATACGAAAGGAATCCTGGAAAATAATAAATTCTTTGGAGCAAGGAAGTACAAGAGTTCTTAGATCGACATTATGATTAGATGGTTATGATTTTGACATTGTTTACAAATCAGGAGCTGAGAATTATCTTGCAGATATGCTGACCAGAGAAGGAAGTTCAGAGATCAAAAGTCCGAGTATCAAAGAAATCAAGATGTTCAGACCTTTGTACAAAGGAGAGAGTTCTTCAAGTAAGAGTCCAATCTTGTCTAGTATTTTTCAGTCTAGTAGATGTCAGGTCATAGTTTGCAGTCAGTGTGAGTATAAGTTTTGTTGGGAATGTTTTGCAAAAAGAGTAAAGTCTTTACCTGCGTGTCTGCAACAAATCATATTGTGAAAGTGGTTTGATTTAGAAGAGGGTATGCAGTCATATATTAGAGAGTTTCCATATAGGAATAGGACATGGCATGTATATTATTCATTATCTAGAACACTAGTTCCAGTATTTTGCATTCATTCAAAATACTGATTGGACCTGGAATGATTATTTTACCATCCACCAGAGAGCTAGGATCCATGGTCATATTAGGGTTATTTTCTATGCTATTAATGTAGATAGTGTCATAAATTGGTGGAGTCCATGGTTCAAATTATTCTTGTATAGGTATATGCCCAGAGCTTGCTGGATGCTTGATAAAAGCTATTCGAAACAATAAGTACACTTATTTGGGAGCTACATGTTCTTTGCACAACATGATTATGTTATTGAATTTGAATTCATCCATAAGATACAGTTGTAGTCCTCAATGAACAAGATGAATCCTTCGGTTTGTTTGTAAGTCATCAAGGAAGGATTTCTGTCGAAGAAGAGTACAGACCTCCGGATCTTTACTCTTTCCCTTTCTATTGTTCTTTAAAAGAAGAATACCCTCCATGGTTAGGGGATGCTTTACCTCATGAGATTCTTGCTCCTGAGTTAGATGAATTATTAGGCCCTGATCAAAATGCCACAAATGATTATGCTACCAGATATGATCACGAGCATGACTATGAAGACAGAGCAAATAGTGACTGAAAGCAAAGATCACTCATTTCATATCTTTTCATATCTTACTTTTGGTTTCTGTGGGATTTTTTCCTATTAAAAATCTCCACTGTGTAATTACTTTTGTAAACGAGTAGATGTCCTAGATTCCTGCCATCATGTAATTGCTTTGGTTTGTCTGCCAGTAAAGATTTAGCTTTATACCGTGTCCAGATTCAATCCCCATATGGCCTAGCCTCTAAGGGATGAGATAACAAGTGGTTGTCCCCACTTGCCCGAATCTTTAATATTTTGGTACATATCTTGCTTTTAGTACAAATTTCCTTTCGTGATAGACATCTTGCATGATGTTCTAGCCGAAAGAAAATTCCATCTGTTTCAGGTTTCCGGTAAAAGTTTTAACCAGTTAGCTTGCTACATTATTATAAATACTAGCATTGTAAGAAGGAGAGGGCATTTAGAGTTCTGGAGTCATTTGCGTGTTTGAGTTGAGTCTGAGTGTGAGCTCCCTGCTCTGCATCTACGAGAAATTTCTCGATCTACTTACATCACGGAGATCTAACTCTCAGTCCTTAGGAGATCTCAAGTCTATCAATAAGTCTATTTGTGTGTTGTGTTTAAAGATCTGAGACAAAGTCTGCAACTGGCCAGGAAGCCTCCTGTGAGCACGATCATTCAATGAGTTGCATGATCTGGTAAATGCCGCTGTAGTCGATCTCTAGAAAGGGACTTGAAGTTCTAAGACTGTAATCTAACTTCTGATGTAATATCATTCTCATTCTGGAATATTAATAGAAAGTTTCTCTTCGTGAAAAAATTGGTATCGGAGCCAACTAGTTCTTTGTTTGAGTAATTTATTTTATCTGGTTCTCCCATTGAGTGGTATTTGTCAGTGCTACTATCCACGAGTCTAAGTTAGAGGTAAGGCGTTGGTTGAGTGTTGAGGTGAAGGACTGCCGTGTTTTTCTCCTGGTGCGCAAAGACTTTGCAACTCCTCTATTCAGGTGCATACTAATACTATATTTCAATGGCTAGTTCTTTGAATGAGTTTGTTCTTCAAATACCCGAAGATAAGAAAATTACTCGAAATAAGAGATGGTCATTTCTGAACAAATATTTGAACAAAAATTCTAAAGAGAAATTGTATGATGAAAAATTTATTGTTCAATAATTTGAGCCACGACCCTAGCTTGGACATTGCGGAGATAGAAGTAGATAAGCTCTATAAGATTCCTGCATTTCAATTTAGAGCAACATAGTTATTTTGGTTTATTTTTGTAAACATTCTGATTTCTATTGGTCCGCAAGTGTACCAAGTTCCATTGATTAAGAAAGAAGATATTGAATGGGGTCTTGAACATGGACATAGATATATTCATATAGGCATGATTCAGTTTCGGATAATTTCACTAGTCAGGCCTCGTTTAAATACTTCCTGTTTGACTTGTGTCCTTGACAAAATATTGAATAACTTTCAAGATGCCTTGTTAGGTGGTTTCCAAATCCCACTTAATAATGGCCCTGCTTCGTCCTCAGCTACTCCCAGATATCAAGTTTCATTAACAGATCCATATATTAATGAATTCTTGAGAGCCTATATTCAGTTTAATGGTTTTGATGTAGCCCTGACGTACACAAATAGCTCAACTTCATTCTTTCTATTTGTCTTCGTTTTTTTCTTCCACCATGCCTCCTCTAAATCCCAGACTTTTTTCACGAGCCCTTAAAGAAGGAGTTATTGTTGGTCCGCGGTACACTTCTCCTCTCCGGATTGGATTCAACGAATGTTCTCTTCTCGAAGAATGGAATAGTACCTATATTCCACTATCCCAAAAGAAAATATCCTCAACTGAAATCCTCCAAAGAACCCCAGCAACTCTCTCTAGTTACACATTCTAATGGTTCTACTGGTTTGAGGTTTACATGTCCTACCTTGTCCAGATCTATGTCCACCTATGACAGATATCCATTTTTAGGGGATAGAGACAGTACTAGAGCAATAATCCCTTCCATACCGTCTCCAATTACTGCTCATCCTAGAATCCATGTTTTTGATCCCAGACGAAGCCATAAGAAAACCCTATCACATAAATGAGATGATTGTTAGTTCTGTGTACCTGGTACATCCTCCAGTTTCCAAGTAGAAGAAAAAAAATAAGAAAAGGAAAAATCTATAATATTTCTATATATTAAGAGTCTTTCTTTACCAAGAGCTCAGGAGGAGTTAACAGACAAGATAAATGAAAGACATTTAGAACCTGGAAACTCTAGGAGAACTTTCAAAAATGGTACATTAAAATCTGATTTTCAATGGATACAAATGAGAAATTTATCGGATCCGGAAGCAGAGTGACGGTGAAAAGATGCACAACTATACAAACTATCGGATTGTTTGTATGTTGCAAAGTATAGATGATATAGCTAAAGATGTGGTTGAAATTAAGGAACATATTAAGAAAATGCACTACGGCTATAATGAATGTTTGGGAATGCTACGAATGAACACACATAGAGGTTGAATGATATTAACTCCAATATGGGTATTGTCTACGAATCTCTTGAGCATCTGAAATATGCTTTGCCTCAGCCTTCTTCTCCTCCTCATTACAGAGAAGTAGAATTTTCAAGTTCTAAGTTAAAATTTTCCTCCAGTACAGATGATTCTAAAGAAGGTCTTAGAAGTATCTTGTTTAATAACATTGATAATATAGATACTGCTAAGATTGAGAAGATTCAGAGAGGAATAGATCTATCCAAAGACAAAACTAATTTGATGAAAGACATATTGGCTACCTTTCCTTCTATTGAAAGCTTGATACTTCCGAAGAATTATGTTAGTCTCAAAAATCTTGTTTAAAATGGCCAACCATCTGCTCCCAAAATATTGTCGATGTCTGGTGTTACATCTCATACAACCAAAACCTCTGGTGATGCTACTCAAGGTGAACAAATTTCTAAAGAGAAAGGGGTGATACTTTTTCTTTCACACATAAAGGTAGAAACGGTGGGTATGATACAACTGCACATGAGGCATCTGCGAATAGTCCTTTCTCTAGATCTACAGAACAATTACATAGTGTCATGCCAAATTTGAAAAATCCATCAGCAAAATGATTTGGCAATACACTTTTGGTAAATATTGATTGCATGGAAAGTGAATAAGTCATAACAGTTTTACATAATGTACATGCTTGGGCTTTATAAAGAAAAGCTGAAACAAAAGCTTCTTGGTCTGATATAGTTACTCAATTTGTTTGGTCTTTTACTGGTATCTTAAAACAATGGTGGGATAAGCTATCTAAAGAAGAAATGAACAATATAATTGAGCATCCTACTGATCCTTTCAAAGCAATATTTGATGCCCTGAAACACGAATTTGTAGGGGTAGTTCACGAGAATCTACACATCATGCTCGATTATTCTTAGCACGGAGGTTATGAAATATAGATCATCTCCATGATTATTATTGTGTTATGAGAAAGCTTCTTTATCAAGCTCCGGATCCCCACAATGTGGCATATTTGAGATATTACATGGCTTAAATGCCCGGGAAGATTCCAAATTTAATAAATCGGTGTATTGAGACCAACAAAGTCAAAATATAAAATTCCTCATTTGTTATAGGTACACCAGATGATATTTTCGTTTTACAAAGAGAGTGTACGAGCGAGAAAAAGAAAAAAATAATTTTAAGAGAGCGGGTAAGGGAAATTCGACAGAATAAGATTTGTAATAATTTTACAGAAACCTATGATTTTGGATGCGAGGAGTAGATCTAAGAAGAAAGTTTCAAAGACTTCATGCTCTTGCAAAACGGGTAAATATTCTCCCTAAGAAGAAATATTATCCTTCTAAGTTTGCAAAGAAAAGAAGAATAGTATTCGAGGGAAAAGAGAAAAGCCTTCTAAAAAAGGTAGCATGTTTTATTTGTGGAAAAGAAGGCCACTATGCTAACACTTGCAAAGAGAATAAGACAAAGAAAGACAGGTAAAAATAATGGATGTCTTCTCTCATGTTCATGATCCAAAGGATTGGGATCTCATTTCCCATTCGAATGGGGAATATTTTGAAATATCTAGTGATTCTTCATCCTCTAAGGAAGAAGAAGATGGTACGCCAAATATCGGACGAATCGGTACGAATTCTGACTCATCCGATTCAGATGAAATGTTTATTCTTTGATATCAAAATGTTTTATTTCAATAAATCAAATAATTTGCAGACTCAGATTGTTGCACTAAAGGATGAGCTCAGTCAGATAGAGCCATCACAGTTAACAACAAGGAGGAGACTCATAGAAGAAATAGAGACATTGGAAAAACAATTGCCCTGCTCAAAGAAGTCCAGAGAATTTGAAGATGAAGATTTTATTGCAAGAGAATTTCATTCAATGTTCAAACCATTGCAGATCTCAGACGTATCCCATAGTTCAGGTATGGATACAATCGATTCTCTTAAATTGATGGTTAGTGATTTGGAATTTTCTATAAAAAGTACAAGATTAGAAATTCTCCAGTTGTCATCCAAACTCCAAAATTTGATTTTACGATTATGATGATGCAAATTGCAAATTAGCAAGATTATTGATGAAGGATAACCATGAAGAAATGCCTTTGAAATCAAAGGAAGTCGATATGGTCAATATCATGGGGATAGGTGATAGAGTAGTCATTCCTTTGAGAATCAAGTTACCCAATGTCAAGGAATATACTCTTGATGCACATATTCATTCTGGTGCAATGTGTACATGTTTTTAATATGGTGCAATCCCTTCCTATTATTGGCATCCAACCAAGCTTATACTTAGAGCTGCTAATAAGGAGTTAATGGAGATTAATCACATATCTCCTGATTTTCCTGTATTCTTGAATAATGTACAGACATATGTCACTCTGTATATTTTTGACACAGTTACGATGTCCTCTTAGGACAAGATTTTTCCGAAAAGATTTCTTCCGAAACACTTTTGGAAAAGATTTAGTCACCTTCACAACTTTTGAAGGTCCGGTCAAGTTCAAGCCAAAAATGATTTTTCGAGTTTAAATTCAAGCCCATCGATGAAGATAAGATCCAAGATAGTTTGCGGGATCTATAAAAAATCTAGAAGATTATAAAACATTCGCGAGTCGCATGGTCAATCAACTCTCCCAGGCTATTTATGATAAGCTTAGAAGAGATTGCATGATCAGTCATCTGGATGCTTTCCCAGACTATAGAAAAATACTTTGTGGCTTACCTTACAAAGAAGGTTATATTTCTAAACCCACAAAAGGCTGGTGCAAATCATATGTTTCCTAATGAACGGATCTTTGCAAACGAGAGATTAAATAGTTATTCGATCGAAGCTTATTGAGCCATGCAAAAGTCCATGGGCATGTCCCTGGCTTCTATGTGAACAAGCATAGTGGAACGAAAAGAGGTAAGAAGAGACTTGTCATCAATTATAAAGCCTTAAATGAAGCTTTATTACCTATCGGGTATCCTCTTCCTAACAAAGAACTATTGCTTGCAAAAATTGCTAATGCCAATGTTTTTAGCAAATTTGATCTTAAAAAGTGGTAGCAAATTGGCATTGTCCCGGAAGACGGTGTACAAAAAGCGCATTTACGGTCCCTCATGGTCGGTATCGGTGGATTTCGTTATGCCCATTGACTGAAAAATGCTCCTTCGGAATTTCAAAAAACGGATGGAAGATATTTTTCGGAGGGGTGCAGAGTTCATCATTGTATATATTGATGATTTTTCTTGTTTTTAGTAAGGATGTAAATACTCATAAAAATCATTTAGAACGGTTTTTAAGAGATGGTTTATAAGCATGGATTGGTATTATCGATTCATGAAAGGTTTTCGATTGGCGAAGTCGAAATTGATTATTTAGGAATACATATAGAAAAAGGTCATGTTGAACTCAAGATCATCTTTTGATTCATCTTTTGAAGTTTCTTGATATAATTCCTGATATAAAGATGTTGCAGATATTTTTTGGATGTCTGAACTATATCAGACAATTTTATGAAAATCATTCCAATGATAGAAAGATCTTGCAGAAAAAGTTGAAAAAAGACAAAACTAGTTGGACTACGGAGACGACGTATCGTCAGAATATAAAAGCAAAGAAAAGAGAGCGCAAAAGTTAAAGTTTCCGGACAACATCCTGCCATTTATACTTGAAATGCAAGCTTTAGACCACACATGAGTCTGCAAGTATTATTGCAAAAATACGATAGAAAAGATCTTGTTTGTGCATATGCCTTTGGTTCCTTTAATGATACAGAAATCAAGTATCCTTCTTCCCACAAGGAGATACTTGCTGTTAAAAGAGGTATACAAAGGTTCAGGCTATTCCTAAAGAGTGTCAGGTTTCTAGTAAGAACAGATCTAAAACATATGAAAGTAATCCTTGCAAATAAGAAATTGCTAGAGAAAGGAAGTACAAGAGTTCTCAGATGGCCATTATGGTTAGATGGCTATGATTTTGACATTGTTTACAAATTAGGAGATGAGAATTATCTTGCAGATATGCTGACTAGAGAAGGAAGTTGAGAGACCAAAAGTCCAAGAATCAAAGAAATCAAGATGTTTAGACCTTTGTACAAGGGAGAGAGTTCTTCAAGTAAGAGTCCAGTCCTGTCTAGTGGTTGTCAGTCTAGTAGATGTCAGGTCATAGTTTGCAGTCAGCGTGAGTATGAGTTTTGTTGGGAATGTTTTGCAAAAAGAGTCAAGTCTTTACCTGCGTGTCTGCAACAAATCATATTGCAAAAGTGGTTTAATTCAGAAGAGGGTATGCAATCATATCTTAGAGAGTTTCCATATAGAAATAGGCCATGGCGTGTATATTATTCATTATCTAGAACACTAGTTCCAGTCTATTTTTCATTCATTCAAAATACTGATTGGACCTGGAATGATTATTTTACCATCCACAGTGATTAGGGTCCATGGTCATATTAGGGTTATTTTTCTATGCTATTAATGTAGATAGTGTCATAAATTGGCGGATCTCATGGTTCAAATTATTCTTGTATAGGTATATGCCCCAGCTTGCTTTCGGATGCTTGATAAAAGCTATTCAGAAACAATAAGTACACTTATTTGGGAGTTACATGTTGCTGCACAACATGGTTATGTTATTGACTTTGAATTCATCCATCAAGATACAGTTGTAGTCCTCAATGAACAAGATGAATCCTTCAATTTGTTTGTAAGTCATCAAGGAAGTATTTATGTTGAAGAAGAGTACAGACCTCCGAATCTTTACTCTTTCCCTTTCTATTTTTCTTTCAAAGAAGAAGACCCTCCATGGTTAGGGGATGCTCTACCTCATGAGATTATTTCTCCTGAGTTAGATGAATTATTAGGCCCTGATCAAAATGCCAGAAATGATTATGCTGCTAGATATGATCACGAGCATGACTATGAAGACAGAGAAAATAGTGACTGAAAGCAAAGATCACTCATTTGCTATCTTTGCATATCTTACTTTTGGTTTCCATGGGATTTTGTCTGATTAAAAATTTCCACTATGTAATTACTTTTGTAAAAGAGGAGATGTCCTAGAATCCTGCCATCATGTAATTGCTTTGGTTTGTCTGCCAGTAAATATTTATTTTTATACTGTGTCCAGATTCGGTCCCCATATGGCCTAGCCTCTAAGGGACAAGATAACAAGTGGTTGTCCCCACTTGCCCGAATCTTTAATATTTTGGTACATATCTAGCTTTTAGTACAAATT
Organism: Pinus albicaulis; assembly: GCA_034641835.2. Lineage (NCBI taxonomy): Eukaryota > Viridiplantae > Streptophyta > Pinopsida > Pinales > Pinaceae > Pinus > Pinus albicaulis. The sequence continues at coordinate 68,545 of JAXQQM020081295.1, forward strand.
TCCTTTCGTGATAGACATCTTGCATCATGTTCTAGCTGAAAGAAGATTCCATATGTTTCAGGTTTCCGGTAAAAATTTTAACCGGTTAACTTGCTACATTATTATAAATATTAGCATTGTAAGAAGGAGAGGGCATTCAGAGTTCTAGAGTCATTTGTGTGTTTGAGTTGAGTTTGAGTCTGAGCTCCCTACTCCACATCTGTGAGAAATTTCTCGATCTGCTTGCATCACAGAGATCTAACTCTCAGTCCTTAGGAGATCTCAAGTCTGTCAATAAGTCTATATGTGTGTTTTGTTTAAAGCTCTGAGACAGAGTCTGCAACTAGCCAGGAAGCCTTCAGTGAGCACGCTCATTTCACGAAGAGAAACTTTCTATTAATATTCCAGAATGAGAATGATATTACATCAAAAGTCAGATGACAGTCTTAGAACTTCAAGTCTCTTTCCAGAGATCGACTGCAGCGTCATTTACTAGATCATGCAACTCATTGAATGAGCATGCTCACTAGAGGATTCCTGGCTAGTTGCAGACTCTGTCTCAGAGCTTTAAACACAACACACGGATAGACTTGTTGCGGACTTGAGATCTCCCTAGGGATCGAGAGTTAGATATCCATGACGCGAGCGAGATCGAGAAATTTCTCGCAGATGCAGAGCAGGGAGCTCAGAATCGGACTCAACTCAAACACACAAATGACTCTAGAACTCTGAATGCCCTCTCCTTCTTACAATGCTGGTATTTATAATAATGTAGAAAGTTAACCGGTTAAAATTTTTATTGGAAACCTGAAATAGATGGAATCTGCTTTCGGCTAGAACATCATGCAAGATGTCTATGATGAAAGGAAATTTTTACTAAAAGCTAGATATGTACCAAAATATTAAAGATTCGGGCAAGTGGGGACAACCACTTGTTATCTCGTCCCTTAGAGGCTAGGCCATATGGGGACCTAATCTGGACACAGTATAAAGCTAAATATTTACTGGCAGACAAACCAAAGCAATTACATGATGGCGGAAATCTAGGACATCTGCTCTTTTACAAACGTAATTACACAGTGGAGATTTTTAATCGAACAAAATCCTATAGAAACCAAAAGTAAGATATGCAAAGATATCAAACGAGTGATCTTTGCTTTCAGTCACTATTTTCTCTGTCTTTATAGTCATGCTCATGATCATATCTAGCAGCATAATCATTTCTGGCATTTTGATCAGGGCTTAATAATTCATCTAACTCAGGAGCAAGAATCTCATGAGGTAAAGCATCCCCTAACCATGGAGGGTCATTTGCTATACGAAAGAACAATAGAAAGGGAAAGAGTAAAGATCCGGAAGTACGTACTCTTCTTCGATAGAAATCCTTCCTTGATGACTTACAAACAAAGCGAAGGATTCATCTTGTTCATTGAGAATTTCGTAGCATCTTGATGGATGAATTCAAATTCAATAACATAATCATGTTGTGCATCAACATGTAGCTCCCAAATAAGTGTACTTATTGTTTAAATAGCTTTTATCAAGCATCCAGCAAGCTCTGGGCATATACTTGTACAAGAATAATTTGAACCATGGACTCCACCAATTTATGACACTATCTTCATTAATAGCATAGAAAATAAACCTAATATGACCATGGATCCTAGCTCTCTGGTGGATGGTAAAATAATCATTCCAGGTCCAATCAATATTTTGAATGAATGCAAAATAGACTAGAACTAGTGTTCTAGATAATGAATAATATACATGCCATGGCCTATTCTTATATGGAAACTCTCTAATATATGACTCCATACCCTCTTTTGAATCAAACCACTTTTGCAATTTGATTTGTTGCAGGCACAAAGGTAAAGACTTGACTCTTTTTGCAAAACATTCCCAACAAAACTTATACTCACACTGATTGGAAACTATGACACGACATCTACTAGGCTGACAACTACTAGACGGAATCGTGGACTCTTACTTGAAGAACTATCTCCTTTCTACAAAGGTACGAACATCTTGATTTCTTTGATACTTGGACTTTTTACCTGCGAACTTCCTTCTTTGAGTCGGCATATCGCACGAGATAATTCTCGACTCTAATTTTTTAAACAATGTCAAAATCATAACCATCTAACCATAATGCCCATCTGAGAACTCTTGTACTTCCTTGCTCTAGAAATTTCTTATTTTCCAGGATTCCTTTCATATGTTTTAGATCTGTTCTTACCAGAAACTTAACACTCTTCAGGAACAGCCTGAACCTTTGTATACCTCTTTTAAGAGCAAGTTTCTCCTTGTGGGAAGAAGGATACTTGATTTCTGTATGATTAAAGGAACCAGAGGCATATGCACAAACAAGATCTTTTCTCTCATATTTTTGCAATAATACTACAGCCCATGTGTGGTCTAAAGCATCAGTTTCAAGTATAAATGACAGCCGGTGTCCGCGACTTTAACTTTGGTAGTTCTCGACTTTGCTTTTTATATTCCCGACGGCATTTGTCATCTCGTAGTCAGAAATTTGGTTTTGTCTTTTTCAACCTTTTCTACAAGATATTTGTATCATTGGACTGATTTTCATAAAATTGTCTGATATAGTTCAGACATCCCAAAAATCTCTGCAACATCTTTATATCAGGAAACTTCAAAAGATGAATCAAGACATGATCTTGGAGTTCAACATTACCTTGTTCTATATGTAGTCCTAAATAATCAATTCTGACTTTTCGAATCTGAAACTTTTCATCAAAATATGATAATATCAATCCATGCTTATAAACCATCTCATAAAACTGTTCTAAATTCTTTTTATGAGTATTTACATCCTTACTAAAAACAAGAAAATCATCAATATATACAATGATGAACTCTATCACCTCGAAAATATCTTCCATCCGTTTTGAAATTCTAAAGGAGCATTCTTTCAAAGGCAAAGGGCATAATAGTCCACGTACTAACCATGAGGAAATTTGTAAATGCGATTCTGTACTGTCATGGCTGACAATGCCAATTTGCCAAAAACCACTTTTAAGATCAAATTTGCTAAAAACATTGACATTAGCAATTTTTGAAAGCAATAGTTCTTTGTTAGGAAGATGATACCTGATAGGTAATAAATCTTCATTTAAGGCTTTATAATTGATGACAAGTCTCTTCTTACCTCTTGCAGTAGCTATGCTTGTTCACATAGACGGGACATGCCCATGGACTTTTGCATGAGCTCAATAAGCTTGTGATCCAATAAAGCTGCTTAATCTCCTGCTTGCAAAGATCTGTTCATTGAGGAGACAAATGATTTTACTTGGCCTTTTGGGGTTTAGAAATATAGCCTTCTTTGTAAGGTAAAGCCACAAAGTATTTTTCTCTAGTCCGAGAGAAAGCATCCGGACGATTGGGTTTGTGCAATCTCTTCTAAGCTTATCATAAATTGCCGGAGAGTTGATTAACCATGCGGCTCGACATTTTTTATAATCTTCTAGATTTTTGATAAATCCTACAAGCTGTCTTGGATCTTATCTTCATCAGTGGGCTTGAATTTAATCGAAAATCATTTTTGGCTTGAACTTCGATTTGGACCTTCAAGGGTTGTGAAGGTAGCTGAATCTTTTCCAAAAGTGACTCGAAGAAATATTTTTAGAAAATCTTGTCCTAAGAGGACATCGGAACTTGTGTCAAAACTATACGAGGTGACATATGTCTATACATTATTCAATAATACAGGAAAATCAGGAGATATGTGATTAATCTCCATTAACTCCTTATTATCAGCTCTAAATACAAGCTTGGTTGGCTGCCAATAATAGGAAGGGATTGTACCATATTTATAACATGTACACATTTCACCAGAATCAATCTATGCATCAAGAGTATATTCCTTGACATTGGGTAACTTGATTCTCAAAGGAATGACTACTTTATCACCTATCCCCATGATATTGACCATATCAACTTCCTTTGATTTCAAAGGCATTTATTCATGGTTATCCTTCATCAATAATCTTGCTCATTTGGAATCATAATCAGAAATCAAATTTTGGAGCTTGGCTGATAACTGGAGCATTTCTAATCTTGTACTTTTTATAGACAATTCCAAATCACTAATCATCAATTTAAGAGAATCGATTGTATCCATACCTGAACTATGGGATACGTACGAGATACGCATGATGGCACCGAACATTGAATCAAATTCTCTTGCGATAAAATATTCATCTTCAAATTCTCTGGACTTCTTTGAGGAGGGAAATTGTTTTTCCGATGTATCTAATTTTTTCTTTGAGTCTCCCTCACTGTTTCGTTATTTGTGATGGCTCTAGGCGGCGCGAGCTCATCCTTTCTTGTGCAACAATGCGAGTACGCAAATTATCGATTTATTGAAATAAAACATTTTGATATCGGCGATAAACATTTCATACGAATCGAGATGAGTCGAAATTCGGGCGATTCGTACGATGTTGCTTGAGACCATCTTCTTCTTCCTCGAGAGTGAAGGAAAGTGACGTAGATATTTCAAAATATTCCCCATCCGAATGGGTAATGAGATCCCAATCCTTTGGATCATGAACATGAGAGAGGAAATCCATTATTTTTTCTGTTTCTTTGTCTTCTTCTCTTTGCAAGTGTTAGCATAGTGGCCTTCTTTTCCACAAATAAAACATGTTACCTTTTTTAGAAGGCTTTGCTCTTTTCTTTGAATACTATTCTTCTTTTCTTTGCAGGCTTAGAAGGATAATATTTCTTCTTAGGATAATATTTACCTATTTTGCAAGAGCATGAACTATTTGAAACTTTCTTCTTAGATCTACTCCTGCATCCAAAATCATAGGTTTCTGCAAAATTATTACAAATTGTATTGTTGAATTTCATCTTACGCTTCTTAAAATTCTTTTTCGCTTTTTCTAGCTACTGCACACTCTCTTTGTAAAACGAAACTATCATGCGAGGTATCTTGCGACGGATATGAGTTTTTCTATTTTGACTTTGTTGGTCTCAATATACTGTTTTATTAAATATGGAATCTTCCATGGCATTGAAGCTATGTAATATCTCAAATATGCCACATTGTGGGGATTTGGAGCTTGATAAAGAAGATTTTGCATAACACAATAATAATCATGGAGATGATCTATATTGCATAACCTCTATGCTAAGAATAACTGAGCATGATGTGTAGATTCTTCGAGAACTACTACAAATTCATGTTTTCGCATCGGAGGTATTGCTTTTGAAAGGATGAGTAGGATGCTCGATTATATTGTTCATTTATTCTTCGAGATAGCTTATCCCACCATTGTTTTAAGATACCGATTAAAAAGACCAAACAATTTGAGTAACTATATCGGACCAAGAAGCTCTAGTTTTCGAGCTTTTCTTTGTAAAGCCCAAGCATGTAAATTATGTAAAAGCTGTTATGACTTCTTCACTTTCCATGTAATAAATATTTACCAAAAGTGTATTGCCAAATCCTTTTTCTAGAAGCAGTGGATTTTCAAATTTGGCGGAGGACAGCTATGTAAATTGTTACCGTATATCTGGAGAAAGGACTATGCGGATGCTTCGTAGTTGCGATTGTCATCATGTTCGCCCTTTCTACCTTTATGTGTGAAATAAAAAGTGTCTCCCCTTTCTCTTTTAGAACTTTGTTCACCTTTAGTAGGCTCACCGGGGATTCGGTTTGTATGAGATGAAACACCGGTCGTAGCCAATATTTTGGGAGCGGAGATGGTTGGCCATTTTCCATGACAGATTTTTGAGACTAACATAATTTTTGGGAAGTCTCGAAGCTTTCAATAGAAGGAAAAGGTAGCCAATGCTGCTCTTTCATCAAATTAGTTTTATCTTTGGCTAGATCTATTCCTTTACGAATCTTCTCAATCTTAGCGGTATCTATATTATCAATGTTCTTAAACGAGATACTTCTAAGACCTTCTTTAGAATCATGCGTGCTTTGGAGGGGAAATTTTAACTTAGAACTTGGAAACATCTACTTCTGCGCGACGAGGGAGAGAGAAGCGAGGTTGAGGCAAAAGCATACTTTTTGATGCTCAAGAGATCATAGATAATACCCATATTGGAGTTAATATCATTCGACCTACGTGTGTGTTCGTACGCTTTGTATTCCCAAACATTCATTATAGCCGGTGTGCATTTTTGCTTAATATTTTCCTTAATTTCAAGCACATCTTTAGCTATATCATCTATGTTTGCAACATACAAATAATGCGATGCTGTATAGCTATGCATGTGCTTTGTCCACTGTCATGCTCTGGATCTGATAAATTTCTCATTTTGGCAACGTCCATTTGAAAAGTCAGATTTTAATGTACCATTTTTGAAAGTTCTCCTAGAGTTTGTATTAAAAAGGTTCCTTTCTATCGAGAATCTCCCATTACGCATCTGTCATAGCGAGTCGCCTTCTTTGTTTTAGCATGTGCTCAATGGTAGGTACAAATCTTTTTCGGTACATATAATATTCCATATGCATCTTCCGTCGAGCGAAGTTTTGGCTAGTTAAATTTCTTGACCCTAAACTTACCATCTTCTATCGTGCTCCCACTTGAACCGGGAACCCTTCTTTCTGCGATATTATCATTGAAATACCCAGACCTTTGGCTGCGATACTAGTTTTTTAGAAAAGTATATGTGCGGAAGCAATGGAAACACATAACAAATATGTGGAGAACATAAAGCACACGAAAACACATAAAATCGAGAGAGACACAAATTTACATGGTTCACCCGAGTTTGGGCTACAGTCCACCCAGAGACAACCAATAATTCCTCTCTATTATCCGGCAAAATGAAGAGACACAACCTACGGCGAGATCCACTATAATATCCTTTGTTCTCTCTCATAGTCTCCTCCCTTTGTTTCTACGCTTTGAGGGTACACATACGATACACGGCCTACTGTACTGATGCCCTCATACAAAGTGAGGGGTTGCCTTCTAGGACCTAAACTAAAAATATAACTTCTACCATCGGATCATCTACCTAATGAACGGCGGATTGACTAGAAATTACTATGCTTTTACAAGGAAATTTTACATCATCCCCCCTGGACACGGAGCCCGGCGTTTAATTTTGGGTGGCGTTACGCATTCGGGTACGAGGGGGTCCAGCGCGCTGATAAAAAATAAACAAGATAATCACGCTCCACACCCAACACTCTCGACCCTTGAGGACTCCACGAGATACTTTAGTACCTCCACCCTATATTGGGAATCTAGAGGACACACTAGTGCTTAGCCCGAGAGACAAATTTAAAAGTAGGTAGGCCGGTGGGCTCCACGAAGGCGAATCTGAAGAAAAAATATCCTCCCCTATTCAAAATATCATAGGCTCTAAGGTTTCATTAATATTTTTTACTATGCAGACTACTGCGATTTTTGGCTAAGTGAATTCAAAATTTACATTTTAGAGAATATAGTCATCATCCATGGTTTACTATCCTTTTTCCATGAGAAATTTAATACCAACATAGCAAAAAAATTAGGAGGGCTTACTTCCTTAGCCATACTAAGCCATTTGTTCTATGGAGACGAAATAATTTATGGGACTTCCTCGTTTACTTAAGAGAAACGCGCAACAATATCAATCTAGTGGGTATAATTATGCATAGAGAAATCCACTACTATCCTTTTTACAATCGATAGAGAAATTCACTATTATGATGCACACAAATTTCATAGTCTGGACAATATCATTATCAAATCGGTGCGAAAAATTATCTCGCCAGCCAGATAGATTAACATTTGACCTTTATGTGTTGTGCCTTGCGGACTTGTCCCTAGCTCGTGCACTCTCCTTCCTTCTTTCATTCCTCAACTTCCCCAAAATATATCTGAGGAAAATCATGTTCCTCATAATAATATCTCTGTGTATTATTTCACCGGCCCAACCACCTTGACATCGAGAGCTCATCGGTCCTTGCTAGGCTAACATATTTTTCAACGCATCATATACTACTCGGTTAATTCTACGGTTTCAAATTATTTAAGGTTGTTGGCCTTGTCACACGGAAACTCTCGCTAGCTAATGATCTTGTGACATTTAATTATTTTCTCCTTGCATGCCACCTTTCGACCTCTTTTGGTCCATGACAACCATAAGGCCTCCAGAAGCAATAATCCACTCTTAAGAATTGGAATATGTGTCCTATGACCCACTTCTTTCTCTTTTTTCTTGTCAAATAATTACATAAAAATCCATGAAGAGGAATAACCATGGGGTTATCACATTTGCTTAAAGCCTAGTGCAATGTTCGAGACACTAGTCAACCACAACCCTAGAGAAAGTGGGACCACATACCAAGTTACTTGGAGAACATGTTCATAATGGTTTGAATATGACAAAGTGATAAATAGGATTTTTTTCTCCATTTATCACTAAAAACGCATTGTGTATGACAACAACATGAGAGGATCAATAGAAATGAAAAATGGGGACATGCATAGCCCGGGGGAAGCAACGAGGAGATTCTCTCTTAACAAAGGTAATATAACAAATCTTGAAAATGTAATATTAGATAATTATTCAATGCCTCAAAACTTTGTTGGGAAAAATACTAAGAGTGAATCGGTATTTAGAGCTTACTAAAAATATTTTAACGTTTTCTTTACGGAATTCCATACACGGCTTTTGATGAACCCAACTCGCGCGTATACACGTGCATATAGTAAAAGAAACTAGTGTATGTCTTGATGTAATTTTCTGATTAGAAATTTGTTTTAGGAATAATATTTAACTCACTTTACTAGTCATGCACCTATTAGATAATCGGTAAATATGTCTAGTAATAGAAGTATAAATCATCACACAAGTGCAACACATATGAACACCAATATTTAAGGTGGAAACCCAATTCGAGAGTAAACCATCGTTGTTTTCGTCTGTCTTCAATGTTTATTATATGAAAGCGCACAATGCGTAACGTGCGGACTCATCTCAGTGCGTAAAAATCTGCATACGAGAAGGCTACAAACTTCTCTCGTTTTTCCGGTTGCTACTAGAAGGGAGGCTACAACCCCCTAATATCATTTGCCAACCACTACGGGAGAGGAGCTTCAGCACGAGTCGGGGCCGCTGACTTCCTGCGGCGAGGAAGCTTCCTGCTTCCATACTAAAGGCTTCCAGCCCTCGGAACGGAATACGAGACCATGCTTTCATATATTTTCATGCGGATCGAAAAAACATCAACACAACTCTTCATAAACATCAACGACCAAAAACTTTACCCAATACTTCAATCGGAATAGTGACACCAACGTAACCATAACTTTAGAAATAACCCGAGACTTTAGAATAAATGTCTGCGGATACAAACTCAACCCTGCGAACATTCATCAAATTAAAATTCATACGCTACTTCGCCTCACTAAACCCGCATGTATACGCACTTTCCTTCACACCGACCTATGTATGGAGTGTATGTCGATGTTTTGTTTTCGGGGAATGCATGTCGAGTCTTAGATCCGGATACGAGGGCTTTCGATTAGATATGTAGCTTAATGTAGAACCCTTCATCGGTTAGTCACCATAAACCATGTTTATTCTCTCATTGATCAGATTTTTACATAATCAACTTAGCAACATCTTCGGTATTCAAACAACCTATGTCTACAAGAGGACTTCATTAACATACAACGGACGAAATAAGCGGGAACAACGGAAAAAACCTGCTATGATATTCTTAAGAAAACCACTAACTATCATATGCGCCTTTTGCGAAGCAAACCCTCTCATATACGTGCCTTTGCGGAGACGAACCGGCGTATAGATCTATAAATATAAACTTTGCAAAATGAGCCAAATCCATAGAACTTACCCAATTTTTCTTAACTTGACTTCGAGAGAAAAATTACGCTGGGTCATGGATATAATCATCTCTTCGATAGGATCACACTGAAGAGCATAGTCATTTCGAGATCTAGAGATCTTTCGAACCATCATTGTATCCATGGGTGCATCATAGATTAAAATTTATCAATTAAAAGCTGAGCTCATCCCATACAAATATACTTTAGAGAAAAATTATTTAGTAACAACCCTTACTCATGCACACCCTTTGCACTATGATCTTCTTCTCCTTATATAGATTTAGCCTTTACCCGATACCATGAGTCAAAACCACACAAATGCTAATGGTATTCTTGGACAAAATCAAATAAACATTACAACGCCCTGATATTTTGGGCTAATACCATGGTAATGCTGTGGTATCATAATTTTAGCGCTCATAAATCATGCATGACTTGGATCATTATACTTATCCGCGTGTATACACGACTTCTCTTCATAAAAAGCGCATATATACTAATTACGGATGTATATGTGGGTTGCCTTCATAAAAGTAGCGTATACATTTCTTCCATGCACGCATAGGTTTCCTTCCATCAAATTTGCGTATACATTGAGAAATATTTCCTGTTTCATTTTCATGCAATTCACGGAATTTCGCTTTCTCTATCACATACGAGCGGCATCCTATAGAAACATCATTTTTACATCATAACACATGAGGTTTCTTATCAAACATGCAAACTCTGTCGAAGTATTTTTCCATCGAGAACAACTTCATGTCGAGTAGGTTGCCATTAAGGACAACATATTGCAACATTTTTCCAACAATCTCCTACTTTGGACTTGATGGCAACCATGATGGTGTTTGATCATCACTGATAGATAAATACATTAATCATAACCATTATTCAAACACCAAAATATTACGCTTTGACATCAGAAAAAGGGTGGATCAAAACCATGGCCGAGGTTTCTCTTCCCTTGTAGAAATATGAGCTCACGAAGATCTGATGTGTACTCAATTTACCATGCTCCCGCGAGTTCAAATGCTTTGGATCTTTAGACATATTTTTCAATGAAGTACATGACTCAGCAGAGTATGACATTTCTTATCAACAATGACTTATACTTACATCAATGATCCAACCAAGTGGAATTACAAATTTGGTGAGCTTCGACCAAGTGGGTTTACAAATTGGAGCAAGTCCTTACATGAATAAATATAACAATTTTACATTATAAGTCTCAACGTGGCCTTTTAATCAAATTACGGATATGACAATTTATGACCAAAGAGATTTGAAAAATCTCAAACATGAGATCATAACACAACAACCAATTAGAATGCCAACAATGCATCCTTTTCCACAAGACAAGTGCTCCCCATTAGCTTGTGCATCACGAGACACCCTCAACAGCAAATCATCGAAAGCATCTTCATCGAAAGGAGATAAATGCTCGAGGAGAATGATTCGTAAAGATGAATGCTTTGGAACAACAATAGAGATTGCAACAACTCTCACAGAAAACTTTGTTCTCAAACGGCCGGCTAGAGAATTTATGTCGGCAAAACCCATATGTGGTTTTATGTATAGAAACTCGCGTATATGCTCGGTTTGCCTTTATGAAACCTGTCTTAGGAATTTAATCTTCTAAAATCAAGAAGATCTAATTTGAGAGCGAGAGACAACTCCCGGCCTAATGCGAGATATTTGAATGCTTCCCTAGGAAGAGGTTTAGTAAATATATCGGCGACTTGTTCTTTAAGAGGGAACATATTCCAATTTAACCTTTTGTTCGAGCACTTGTTCATGTAGAAAATGGTACTTGATAGGAATGTGCTTCGTCTTGGAATGCATAACATGATTCTTTGAGATACTAATGGCACTTGTATTACCACACAAAATGGAGATGGGAGGTGAACATTTGATTTGAATGTCTTGTAAAGTCTTGCATCATCCAAAGTAGTTGTGTGCAACATGATGCGTGAAGCCACATATTCGTTGTTTATGTTGTATATAAGGCAATATAACTTTGTTTCTTTCGAGAACCAAGATACTTATTGGGGCCCCATATAGAATGCACCACTACTAGTGCTTTTTTTATCATCAACATTTCTGACCCAATCCGCATGCTGTGTAAGCATGAAGAGTGAGAATTAACATTCTTTGGATACCATAGGCCAAAGTCTTGAGTCCCTTGTATATATTTGAATATTCTTTTTTTATAGCCCTAAAGGTGTGACTCTTTTGGATTAGCTTGGAATGCGTCCAACAATACCAACTACATGCGGAATGTCGGAGTCTTGTCTCGGTTAGATAAAAAAAACTTCCGAAATCATGGATACTGTATTACGGATTTGATTCACTTATCGGAGAGAATCATCATGATAAGCTGAGGTTACACGTAGTGACCATTGTTGTACTTACAAGTTTGCATTCTTCCATCCTATACTTTTTTCGAAATTTTCTTCGAGATATTTTTCTTGTGATAAAAATATGCCATTTGTTGCTTGTTGCACTTGTAAGCCACAAAAAATGTTAGTTCCCCAGTAAAGAAATTTCAAATTCTTGTTGCATAATAGAAGAAAATTCTAACTCTGTGGACTCTTCATTACTACCAAAAATGATGTCATCAACATATACAACTACAATCAAATAGTTTATCATTTTCAATTTTAGTGTGTAAGTTGCTTATCGGCGGAATCCCTTTGAAAAACCTTGTCGATGAAGATATTTGTCGAAGACGATAGTACCATGCCCTTGGAGATTTTTTGAGAACATATAAGGCCTTTTTAAGTTTTCAAAAAAAATTTCAAATCATTTCCTAAAATGAATCATACACGGATTTGTTCTATAAAAACTTCTTCTTCTAGATCACCATTGAGGAAGACGGTTAACATCCATTTGATAAACTTTGAATCATTGAAAGCTTGAAAAGGCAAGAAACATTCTTGTGGCTTCAAGTCTTGCTACGGGAGAAAATGTTTCTTCAAAGTCTATAGCTTCTTTTTGAGGCATACCCTTTACAAACAAGTCACAGCAGCTTTGTTTCTGTAACATCTCCATTTTTATTTAACTTGTTTTTTTAATATCCATTTTGTTCCGATAGAAATTTTTATCATGAGTTCTTGGAGACTAAATTCCTAAGTGTGATTCTTTTCAATGTTTCGATCCAGTTCTTCATTCATGGCTTGAATCCGACATTCATCTTTTCTAGCTTGATTTACATTATGTGGTTCAATAGTGGATAAGAATGCTAGATAACTAGGGGGATCCCTACGAAAGAGATTCTTCTTGTTTGGACACCTAATCACTTGTCTCCAGAAAATTTGAGATTTAGGATGGTTCTTTTGAACATACCTAAATGGAGCATTTTTCATATGAGATCCTAACGCGGTGCTTCGTTGGTTCGCCTACTATGATTCTTGCTCTTTGATGTGGGAGGATATACGTCATCATCATACTTCATTCATTGTTGGTATTTCTCTTTTAGGAGATGAGAGAGACTCATCGGTCTACGGCCTCGATGCATTCAACAGTCTTACGAAGTCTTTTATTGTAACATTTATCTGTCTTTAATTCTAGAAGAGTAACCAAAAAATATTCCTTCATCTACTCTGGGTTCCAACTTACGCATTTTTTTCATCATTGTTCTTGATAAAAAAATTGCTTCCAAAAACTCTAAAATTCTTTACGAGTTGGAAGATTACCATACTAGAGCTCACCAGGAGGTTTCATCACTATTCACACGAACATGAGCCTTGTTAAGAATATTTACTACGGTGTATGTGTTGCTTCTCCCAAAAGGTATCATGTGTTCCCGGAGTCATCAGAAGCATAGCACGGGCCACTTGTTGCATTATTCTATTCATTTTGTGCGCTACACCATTTTGTTGTAGGGTTCTATCACATAGAAAAATGTCTTTTTATGCCTTGTTGTTCACAAAAATCGGAAGAATTCATTTGATATATATTCCCCTCGCTTGGTCGAGGATATAAGACATTTGATTTTTAGATCTAATTCATTTTAAACGAGAACTTTGAAGATGCGAAATTTTTCAAAATGCTCCATCTTTGTGTTTTAGTAACCCAATCCAGAAACATTCTAGATAAGTCATCGATAAATAGAATATAGTTTTGTTCTCCACAGAGTGAATTTTTCCTCATAGGTCCACATAATTCCGTATGTATGAGTTCGAGAGGCTTACTTGCTAATCCTTATTTGGCATTGAATTGCACTCTTGTTTTCTTACCGAATTGGCGAGATTTTCATATGATATTTTCGAGGCCGAGTGATGCTTGGGAAGATCACAAACAAATTTGAGTTTGCTAGATTTTTCTCATTTGAGGAGAAACTCAAATGCCCCAATATTCGGTGCCATAAACAATTTTGCGAAGGTTTGCAAGTAACATTGTTCTTTTCAACCTTTCATTACGTACTGGTGCGTGCTCGTTCCTTTTACACTTGCTTTTCCTCTTGTCGAGTTCACAAAGGCTTCCACACATGCTTTTGAACTAACTTCATTTCCTTGATCACACATTTAATTTGCACTCAACAGCGAGTTTATGTTTTAAATCCATCCACATACATAACATTGTTAGCTTTTACCTTTTCTTTTGAAAAACGAACATTTTCCTCTAATGACAACGGGGAGTATCATTTCCAAAGGTAACATTCTTTTCTCTTTCTAGAGCATTGTATGCAAGGGAGTTTATTTCTATCACATTTTGTCATGTGTTTTGAGCATCCACTATGAATGTACCATTTATTTTTCTTCCCACTCCATGCCAAATAAGTGCTACGCTGAGTTCTTAGCCTATAAGTCCTTCTTCCTTTATCCATACCTTGAAAATTGAAAGGCATATGTTCTTTTGGTTGAAGTTTGCACCTTCATTGAGTTACTCCATGACCAAATTTATTGCAATAAGAACATTAAATTTCATTTTTGAGGAGAGAGAGAAAAGTTGTTATAAGTATTCTTCCTTTTATTCCAATCTCATTTATTTGCTTTCTTTCTCCTCGCATTTGGTCATGATGGTTTTGTATGCGACACATTGAACAAAGTTGCCGACCAAAATTATGACATGAGAAACATTACCCATTAAAGAAGAAATTTCTGCGATCATGAGACCTTGTATGTGTGTACTGCCGAGGTGGTATTTCTTTGATTGATATTTATATTATTGTTCTTTGTTATGAAGTGGTCATGATTTACTGTGAAGCTTGTCTTTGTTCTCTTGCTAAGTGACAAAATGTTGTGGGCTAGCTTTCGTGCGCATTTAGATAGCTTGGTGCGAGGCGAGAGGATTCTGCTGGTATATCCGACACTGTGTTTTACAAACGGGAGAGCATTGAACCTTGATAATTTCATCTAAGTTTTAGAGTTCCTTTATGGAAATCTAAGATTTAAAGTTTTCTCTTTCTCAATTTCATTTCTTAGACTTCTACTGTTTCACATTCTAATTTTTCATTGTGCTTATCCTTTTCTATAAGGCGATTCTTTAGAGTATCTATGGAGATTTTGTCTTCTTCCGGAAACATATTTTTTAGTTGATTAATTTCTTCAAGAAAATAATTTTCTTCTCGCGCATCCATAAAGGTATCTTTAGCCTCGGTAGAGTCTTTTTCAAAATCCATGAGTAGTGCTAACATCTTGATCAAATTCTCCTTCGATACTATTGTGGAAACCCGGCTCCAAAAATAGAAGAAAAGAGATATCAACACCTTATAAATAAGCCACTTTGAGGGGGAAACCTCCAATACATTACATGAATGAACAATTCTTGGATGTTTCAAATTATAAAACCTCCTTTCTATATATAGGAGTCCATGGGGTCATAATGTAATCCTAGTGGGCCATAATGTAATCCTAGCCAACCTAAACAAATAATAATTTAAGGGCACAATAATAACAATATGGGGGTTACAGGGGTACAATAATAACAATAAGGGGCTTACACTAACAAAAATAAGGGACTATACTAGTAATATAGGGACCGTAACATGCCCCTCGCCTTCAAAAAAGTGTTGTTCCCTCAATGCTTGAGTAGCTATGGGTGCTTCGTATCAAATTCTCATCCTCCCATTTAGAATCTTCGGTGGGTAAGTTCTTCCACTTGATGAGATACTGCGAAATTGATCGATTTCGTAGCTATCGAGTTCTTGTTTCCGTGACTGCTTCGAGGGTTCCAATATGATTTTTCCTTCCTCATCAAGTTTGGGCAATATTGTTTGAGCTGGAATATTTTCACCTATAACCTTCTCTTAAGCATGAAACATGAAAAATTTGATGCACTCATGAAGAAGCAGAGAAGCTCCAATTTGTATGCCATAGTACCAATATTTTGCAACACCTTGTAAGGACCATAGTACTTTGGCAATAATTTATTATCCTTCTTAGCTTGCTTGAGAGACATTTGTTTATATGGTTGTGGCAAGTAAAAAATACCCAGGTCTCCTACATCAAAACTTCTCTTGCTGTGATGTTGATATGCCTATTGTTTCATTCGATTTTGTGCCAAATTCAGAGGTTATCCTTTATGAGAGTTGGAGAACTTCTTGTTGATGCTCGATGTGATCTTCCATTATTTGAACCTTCGATTTTTCTCTTAAAGATGATGTGATGGACGGTGGATGATATCCATAAAGTGCCATAAATGGGGTCATTTTTGCTGCGGTATGGAAGGAAGTGTTATACCACCATTTAGAGAGAGGTAACCACTTGACCCATTGTGTTTGTTTATCAGATACAAAACAACGAAGATATCCTTCCAAACATTTATTTACTATCTCAGTTTGACCATCGGATTGAGGATGATAAGATGAGCCATGAGCTAATTGAGTACCCAAACAAGAAAATAACTCCATCCAAAAAATTTCAAGTGAAAAATGGGATCTCTAGTCGCTCACAATAACCTTTGGGTTTCCATGTAGCTTTTGAATTGTTTCCATAAATGTAGTAGCAAATTGTACTAGCTTTAAATGGATGAGATAATGCACAAAAGTGTGCATACTTGGTAAGTCTATCAACTACCACCATGATGACACTCTTTCCTTTCGGACTTAGGTAAACATGTGATAAAATCCATTGAAATCTCCTCCCAACATTGGCTTGGAATGGATAAAGGTTGTAGAATACCCGAGGGTCTTAATTGTCTCAACTTTATTCTCTTTGGAAAACCAAACATTCGCCACAAAATTTTGAATATCAAATTTAAGGCCATCCCAAACAAAAATTCTTTCTTCACCCTCTGTGGTAAGTTTTTAAAAATCCCTTAGTGTCCTCCTAAAGGAGAAGTGTGAAATTCCAAAAGAATATTTTGTTTTAGTTGGGAATTCTTACAAATATATAAGCAATCTTTTGTACCATAAGGAATCATTTTTTCCAACTAAATGTATCAGATGTAATAGGATCTTGCTGCAACTTTTGAATGAGTGTCCACACTTCTTCATCCTTCTTCCATTCATCCCTTGCTTTCGGTTATCCAATCTATTTGGATAATAGAAATGGCATAAAGCAATGCTTCCACCTCTTCATTCCTTCTTGAGAGTGCATCTCGCAACAACATTTAGCTTCCCTTTTTTGTAGATTATTTCAAAGCCATAACCCAACATCTTTGTGACCCATTTTTTGCTACTCTTCTGAAAGATAGTCTTTGTTCCAAAAAGTGTTTAAGACTATCATGATCAAAGTTTTTACCTTGAAGTGTCTTCCCAATTAGGTAAGGTCGCCATTTCTTTAGTGCATGTAGTATTTCTAACATTTCCTTCTCATAAATAGCTTTTCTGTAAATACTTTCCTTTGATTGGATGACTTTCAAAAGAAATGGGCCTTCCTTCTTGCATTAAAACAACACCAATTCCATTTCCCAAGGCATCACATTCCACAATAAAGGTTTTTAGTGAAGTGTTGCATAGCTAAGACCGGTGCTAGGCACATTTGCCTCTTTAAGATGTTCAAAGGCCTTAGTTGCTTCAGGAGTCCATGAAAATGCATCTTTCTTCAATAATGTTGTTAGAGGTGCTGCTATTCTCCCATAATTTTTAACAAACTTGCGATAATACCCTCGTTAACTCGAGAAATCCTCGCAATTTGCTTAATGGTTTGTGGGGACTTTCCATTCCTTAATGGCTTTAATTTTTGTTAGGGTCTACCTTAACACCCTCGTGAGATACAATATGACCCGGATATTCCCACCTCTTGTACTCCAAAGAAACATTTGGATGTTTTTTGCATATAATTGTTTCTCCTGCAATAGTTTTGAGCACCCTATCAACATGTTGAACATGATCCTTCCAAGACCTACTTGTAGATTAGTATATCATCAAAAAATACTAGCACAAATTTTCTAAGGAAGGGTTTGAAAATGGAATTCATCAATCCTTGAAATGTAGAAGGTGCATTGGTAAGGCCAAAAGGCATGACCAAAAATTCATAATGACCCTCATGAGTTCGAAATGTTTTTTTCGAATATCTTGAGTCTTCATTCTAATTTGATGATATCCTGAATGAAGATCCAACTTGGTAAAATAAATTGCTCCATGTAATTCATCCAATAATTCATCAATCACAGGGAATGGGAAATTTATCTTTAATGGTGAGCTTATTGAGCTCCCTATAATCTAGACACATGCACCATGATCCATCCTTCTTCATGTACCAATACTATAGGAGCATAGAAATAACTTTGACTAGGTTGAATTATACCAGACCTCTAACATTTCTGCAATCATACGTTCAATTTCGCTCTTTTGGACATAAGGATATCTATAAGGGCCCTGATGTTTGGAGGAACACTTCCACGGGAATCAAATGAATAGCATGATCATGATCACGAATAGGTGGGAGTCCTTTGGGAGTTTTCAAACACCTTGGAATGATTTGTCCAAGAATTTTTGGAGATCCGTAGAAATAGATGATTTTGATGTTGGAACTTCTAGTGAGCATAATTGTGCAATTACGCCTCGTTGTTCTTTCTTTAGAACCTTTTTCATGACATTAGAGCTTATTATCTTTCCCGATCTTCCCCTGCAATACCCCGTAATTCAACTTCCTTTCCTTCTGAAAAAAAATTCAAGAAAAGTTCTTGAAAATTAAAAAGCTATCGTCCCCCAAAGATTGTAACCATTGTACTCCTAGTACAACATCGCACCTCCCATAGGGAATGGAAAGCATTGGACTATTCAATACATATTCCCCCATGGTTAGCTTGATATTATGGCATTTTTCCAGAGCAATTTATAGTTCCTCCATTTTGCAACCATCACTTGACATTCTGGTGCTGGGTATAGGAAACAATTCAATTCCTTTGGCTACCTTACAATGAATAAAATTATGGGTACTACCCGAATCAATCAACACTATTACCTTTTTCTTCTTGATATGTCCTTCTATCTTAAGAGTTTGAGGAGTGGTAATTCCCTACCAATGCATTACACGATATGGTTGGACTCATTTCTTCCTCTTCTAGGGTTGGTTCCCTGGTGTATACCCTCTTCTTTTGAAGATTATTTTTCATTTTCTTCTTCCTCTTCACAATATATGTAAAATAATTTTCTTCTTAGCACACTTATGACCTTTAGTGTATTTTCTATCACAACCGTAGCAAAGCCCTTTTTTCTCCTTTTTTCTTCCAAATTGTTGTGGTGTCAACCTTGTAGGTTGTGGAAATCTAGGGAGTAGCAACACTTCGCCTATTTATAGAAGTGAGTGGTAGGCTTCCTTGTCGCCATAATTTTACATTCAATTTTTTCTTGCCAACTCTGAATGCCTTTCTCCAATGAATCGGGTTCCAAAACGCGAACTTCATGTTGGATGTTATCCTTTAAAGTACCTATGAAGAGATCAATCCTATGTTCCTATAAAATATCGGTTACCCTTATATTCAATTTTTGGAAGTCCTCAATGTGCTCCACCACTAAACCCTTTTTGTTTGAGATTTATCAAATTGGCTAAACAAGGTGTTGCTCTTTGTATCCTCATAATGTGCTATCATTTCCTTCGTAGAAAATCGACCAAGTGACAATTCTTTTTACGGGAGCAAAGCCATCGATACCATACAAATGTATTTTGTTCTAAATGTAAAGTTGCAATGCGTACCTTTTGTGTGTTTTGCACATTATTGAGATCAAAATATTGCTCCATCTGTAGTATCCATGTTACAGGATCCTTTCCATCAAACTTCCTCATATCCATTTTTGGAATATGGTGGTTCTTCCCTCCAACATTAGAGTTTATGAAATCACGATTAACATTTATTTTGTTCTCATCATGAGTTTTCCTCTACTATCTTTTTCACCATTAGGAAAAATTTTCTTGTATCAACTTTGTCAAACCTTCCATGTCTACTTTTAGATCATTCTTCATGTTTTCCATTTTCTCATCATTTTTTCATCGATCTTAGATTCCATGTCATCCATCTTAGATTCCATGCCCAACTTCTATGCCATCCATCTTATGCTTCCAAAACCATCCATCTTAGATTCCACACCTTTCTTCAAACCATCCATCTTAGTTTTCCACACCTTTCTTCAAAACTTCCATGTCATCTTTTTGTTGCTCTTTGCGAGAGTGAAATTTTTTGCACTTGCTCTTGTAATTTTGATATGTCATGTTGCCATTCTTCATCTTCATGAGTCATAGTAGAGCCTTTCTAAAGGCTTAATGGGTGTTGAATTATTTTTTAGGGGCCATTTTAGAATCCAATACTGATATCTATTCTACAATATGCCCTTGGAATCAATTCAACTTGATTCTTCAAAAGAAGACTTATGCGATTTCGGACAAAAATACACACACCTTTTACTTGCTTTTGAGGAGCTTGATATTGAAATTGAATTATCTCTATAATTGTGGATCCCTCAATATCTGAAATTCGGCCCTGTAGTAGCCCTCTGAAGCTTATTTCAAATGCCACAGAGTCTGATCTGATTTGGATTCTTCAAGACAAAGTTATGTCCAATCTCCCACAATGACCCAATTTATGGACTGGTTCGAGTAGAGCGAACTTGTATGACTTGCCACGTGTCATTGTTTCCTCCTTTAGACTGCAAATTGATAGAAAAAACAAAACTACCGTCATGTTCACTTGCAGTAACTTTTTACTGAAAATTCCAATCCGATGCCCAGAGAGAGAGCTATAAATATTTTCCCACGATCACCTCTTTGAGATGAAATTCGAAGCCCTGAAAACAAGCCCTAACTTCCACAGATCATATCTCCAAAAATATTGTGAACCAATATATTAAATTTTTGTGAAGATGTTCCTCAGGGATTTTGGCTTCACACTCTAAAAATTTCATCTTCTGAAAACCTTTCGTAGAAAAAAACTTTTATAGAAAAAATGCACGATGACTGTTTAGGTTAAATTCAGAGCCTGCAAAAATGACCTAACTTACACAGATCATATCTCCGAAAATATTGTGAACCAAGCTCGAAATTTTGTGAAAGATGTTCCTCAAGATTTTGGCTTCGCACTCTAAAAATTTCAGATTTTTTGAACCTTTGTAGAAAAAAAAGTTATAGCGAAAATTCCACGATGACTTATTTGGAGCAGCGAAACCCTAGAATCCCAAAGCTCTGATACCAAATGTTGTGAAACCAGCTCCCAAAAATAGAAGAAAAAGAGATATCAATGCCTTAGAAATAAGCCACTTCGAGGGGAAACCTCCAATACATTACATGAATGAACAATTCTTGGATGTTTCAAAATTACAAAACCTCCTTTCTATATATAGGAGTCCATGGGGGCCATAATGTAATCCTAGTGGGGCCACAATGTAATCCTAGCCTACCTAACAATAATAATTTAAGGGCACAATAATAACAATATGGGAGGTTATAGGGGTACAATAATAACAATAAGGGGGTTACACTAACAACAATAAGGGACTATACTAGTAATATAGGGACCTAACATCGTCACTATTTGATAGCCCATCACTATCTTCATGGAAGTGTAATAACTATTGATGGTAGCGATTTTTATTTTATTTTGCCATTTCCTTTCCTTTTTCATGTTTTTCACTTTATATTTGACTACCTGGGCTTTAATGACCAACCCTTGCATAAGAAAAAATTTAAAAGAGAAGCTTACCTACGGAACCTTATTCACTATCCCGCAAGTTAGTAACTTCCTTTACAAAATTTATCTCATATTCTTCGAAAACATACCCATGATCCTTCTTTTTCTTCTACTTCTTTTCCTTTTGAAGCGGCTCTAAAAACAACTTCTTTTACTTTAGATGGACCTCCTTTTCTCATCTCACACGCGATCGGAGATGCCATGCAAGTTTAGCAGTAATCAGGAGTTTGTAGATCTTACTTTTCTTCGATATCGGACACTTTAGACTCGAATTTTGGAGTTAGAGGTCTTAAAAGCCCGCCTCTACCGAGAGTAGTGTATCGATTACGCCGTTTCACGCGAGATTTCTCATACGATTTACAATATCATCTAGACGTAAAAATAAGGCGGCGATGCTTTCACTCATTGTGCATCTTGACATTCTCATATTGAATTACGAGAGTTTGGAGTTTATCACTTTTTACCTTTGTATCACCTTCATGGCTTCAGAATGATTTTGTCCCATATCTCCTTTGCCATGATGTCCAAGTACGTGACTTTGGAAAAATTCTAATTCGGTCGGAAATTCCCAATAATGAATTAACCACCTTTGCATTGGTTTCATACTTTTTTCGTTTACATCTACGTTTGGGCGATCGTGGATATTTGATAACCTCCTTCAGGTATAGCCCATACATCTGCTCCAAGGAGGCTTTGAAGGTGGGATCGTGTCCTTGTCTTCTAGAAAGATTAAATTGTTTCTATTAAAGGAGGAGGCACTGATAGATGTTTCGTCCCTTCGTGATTACTCGTCTTAGTTGATCTTCCTTCTAGTGATTAAGCTTCTTCGAGAAGAACCTGCTCGCGAAATGCCAATTTTTGAGGCTTGCTTGAAAAGATTTTAACTTTCTCTCTGACGAATTCACATATGCCGGCTTTTGATGAACCCAAATCACGTGTACATGTGCATATACTAAAAGAAACTAGCGTCTCTTGATATACTTTTACAAATTAGATAATATTTTCGAGGAAAAATCTTTAGCTTTCGGTTTGCAGGTCATGAATACTGTTACATAATCGGTAAATATGTGTAGTAATAGAAGTATAGATCATCACACAAGTGCAACACACATGAACACCGATATTTAAGGTGGAAACCCAATTCGAGAGAAAACCACGCGGATTGTTGTTGTCTCTGTCTTCAATATTTATTATATGGAAAATTGTTTAAAATATTGTGCTTGATGTAGACTCATATTGGTATGCGAGCATCTACACGTGAAAGCTACAAACTTCTCTCGTTTTTCAGGCCGCCTGCTGGAAGGAGCTACAACCCCCTAATCTTGTTTACGAGCCACTGCTGGAAGGGAGCTTCAACTTGATTAGACCATTAGCTTCTATTGGTAGGAATTTTTACTTCACATGCTTGAAGGCTTCAAACCTAAGAACCAGCTGCCAGACCACGTTTCATCGGTGCTCTATACTTTGGATCCAAAAGTATCAACACAACTCTTCATAAACATCAACGACCATAAACTTTACCACCAATACTTCAATCAAAACGGTGAGACCATTGTAACCAAAACTTCATAAATAACCTGAGACTTTAGAATAAATATGCGAGATACAAACTCCGCCACTGAACATTCATCAATTTAAAATGCATGTGCTAATTTGCTTCACCTAAACCCACGTGTATAAGCACTTTCCTTCACACCAACATGCGTATAGATGCGAATACTATTTTCGAGAATGTGAGTAGTCTCAAATCTAGATGCGAGGCTTTCGATCAGAGATATCTTTAGAAATTCGGAACGTTCGTACATAATCAACTTAGCGGCATATAAAGTATTCAAACCAACCAGGATCTACAGCATGAACTTCATTGATGAGACGAGTAGACAAATAGTAGGAATGACAGAAAACACCTGCGCTGTACGCTTGAAAACCATAAGCGCCATATGCGCCTTTTCTGAAAGCAAACTCACGTATATACACACTTTTGCGGGAACGAACTAGCATATAGATGCGTAAATATCAACTGCTGCGGAATGAACCGGATCCATAGAACTTACCCGAGATTTCTTCACTTGACTTCGACAAACTTGCACCGAGGTTATGGATCTAATCATCTCTTCAATGGATCACACGAGTATAGTCATTTCGAGATCTATAGATCTTGAACAATCATTGTATCCACGGGTGCATCATGAGATTTAGATGTCTGTCAATTAAAAATAGAGTTCATCCCACTACGGATATACCTTAGAGAAAATTATTCGGTAACAACCCTTACTCATGCACACCCTTTGCACTATGATCTTCTTCTCCTTATATAAGATTTAGCCTTTACCAATACCATGAGTCAAAACCAAATAATTTTACGATGGTAATTATTCGTGGACGGAATCAAATGGGCCCTGGCAACGGTCGACATTGTGGGCTAATACCATGGTAATTCCCCTTTGGTGTCATAATTTTAGATCACATAAGAGCATACGTGACTTGGATCGTTCTTATACTGCATGTATATGCAACTTCTCTTCATAAAAAATGCGTATATACTAATTCTAGATGTATACGTGGGTTGCCTTCATAAAAGTAGCATATGCATTTCACTGCATACATGTGTTTCCTTCATCAAACACTGCGTATACATTTGAGAAATATTTATTGTTTCATTTCTCTTGAACTTGCTTGGAATTCCTTTCTCTGTCACATACGGAAGCTGTCCTATAGAAACATCACTTTTACATATTTAACACATAGGTTTCTTATTAAAATGCAACTCATCGAGTAGGTTTCCATCCAGAGCAAACGACTTCATCGAAGTAAGTTGCCATCAAGGACAACATATTGCAACATTTTTCCAACAAATTTAAATTCATCCATATAATGCTTGGGTGGATTTATTGATCCATATAAAGTTTTTTGTTCCATTGTAGCTTTCTTATATCCATGTTAAAAGAACTTGGAATTCATATTGATTTATATATGAGTTGGTGAATAAAAGAGATAGAAAAAGGGACTATTCACGAGTTGAATGGGTGTTACCTTTAACCTATGGAGAGGTTAGCTTACCATTAAGTCGAGTGGAACCTGGTTGGGAGTCGGTCGGAAGTAAATTATTTATATCTCAATCAAATGGAAATATGAATCATATGAACCATACGAAAAGATAATAATGTGAAAGTTGAAATTCTTGAGAGAATAAGTAAATTTCCACAACTTTATTAAATAAACTTATTGATATCTAGCTAATGCTAGACAATTTTGGAAAGTAAAACTTGGTGAGTACTTTATGCATAATTGTTGATGGTTTCAATCCATCATGAAGAAGATAGGATTAAAATGAACATCCACTTATACACTTTATAATAAGTAAAATAAATAAAAGCAGAGATTCTAAATAATTATAGGGAAGCTGTATGGATACAACATATTGTAAAGGTTAGTAACTTTAGAAAATAAAAAGTATTATTTGAGATCATCGTTAATGTTTCTCATAGGTCGATCCTAAGTCAAACCAAAAGTAAATGCTTGGAATCTAATTTTAGATGAGAAGCTAGTAAAATATGTGTCTTGTGACTTCTTGAAATGGAAAGTGCACTTTCTTTTTGGGTTAATTAAAGAGAGGAAATTACATAGGGTTTGATTACACCATATGTTACACCTCTCCAAATCTATTGGTTGAATAAGTTTTGCTTTCGTTGCGGTCGTGTGTGTGGACTAAGTGCCTTTATTTTGATATTATTCGGTTAAGGTGCATCCACCTCTTCTTTCTTTCTTCACATTTTTTCTTCTCCATGAAGTGGGAATATTCTAATATCATTTAACTTAATATTTCTCGTGTCATTGGTTTCTTTCATGCATATCAAGGACAAATACTTAATGTGGCTATCATTTGTAATATTAGTAGAAGATTTTAAAGTATTAAAAATATATTATTATTATGGTCACTCCCTTGTGGCTTTGGAGAAGAAATCGGTCGAAACAAAGGAGGTAATTAGCATTGACTATAGACTAATTTACTCGATTTTATCCTAGGTTTTTCTGGGCGGATGAGGAAGATAACACGACCCGCAAAGCATTACCCTATATGTGGTATCACGGGAGAGTGGGAAACCGAGAAATGTAATATTATTTCGTTTTTCCTTTTCCCCCTTTCTAAGTTTTACACGAGAAAAATAAATATGTTTATGAAAATGCAAAACCACCTCCAAAATTGAAGAAATTTCGAGGACCTTAAGCCTAAAAAATTGACAAAGTGTAGAAGTTTGGTTTTTATCTTATGGACCAAGACGGGGTAAACTTGGCACATGCCAGCTTGGGATGTTACATATGCATTTGACCAAAAATATGTATCAAACAATATTATATTAGGAAGACATAAAAACAATTGGGTTGAATTTCATTCCCTCTCAAATCTATTAAATAGTAAAGATAGCAAGAAAAATGACTCTCCAAACTACAAGTTTTTGGATATTAAAACATGGTTGTTGAATGTGTAAGGATATTTAAGGCTTAAAAGACTTATCACTTTAAAACCTCTATTGGACGGAGTATTAGGCTTTGTTATTCTAGTTCAAGAAAGTTAGTTTTATCATATAAAGAGATTTTCCCAACTAGGACGTGAGATGGAGGTTGTCAAAACAAGCATTGATTGATCAAATGGTTTTGCTTTGAGATTTGAACAACATATTGTATGTAAACCGCGCTCTCCCCCACTCGGAGGTTCACACACACACACACACACACGGACACACACACACACACACACACACACACATTCATGTTTTTCACTAAAGTTAGAGTGTGTTTGCTTCAAGCGACGATGTCAATTATTTTTTTGGATTGATAGTTTCCTAATATGAAGTGTTGGGTAGTTTTATGATGTTTAATGTTTAAATCCTTCTATCTTGTAAACACACTAGAAGTATAATATAATAGCATAATATAGAGATGCATCTTCAAATAGTTTCTTGGAATAGGAATAATAGAATTCACTCCTTTTTTGAAAAAAATAAAATTGTATATGTAAACACATTTAACACTACTTATAGGTACATTATTATTGGTTGATATCCTAGAAGAAATAAAATTTTGTTTTTTCAAAGCATTTACAAGAAAAAAAATCGAAAAGCTAACCATGAAAATATATGCATAATTGTAGTGGATGTTCACACCACGAATAAAATTTACTTATACTTGTGTCTACACTACGCTATTTACAATATACAATACTTAGAAAACCCCTAAAATGAGAAAACCAAATATATTTTTACACAACGTTATTGGAAAATAGTCTAAACCGACTATGAATATGTATTCATAAAGAATAATTTTTGTTCGCCTTGCTTTGCAGAATAGAATTTACTCTGCTTGGTGGCTATACTACATCCATACACACACACATACATAGAGAAAATGGAAAAGATTGTCCATGAAAAAGAAACAACAAAAACAACATAAGTTCCTTTAGTTATCCCTATGGTTACTACAGCTGTGCCTTCAACTCTAGCAGAAGAGTTGGCACCCAAAGAACCACTGGCTACTGCAGTGCCAATGACATCATCTACAACATCAGCTACAGAGTCATCTACTACAACAGCTCAACCCACATATGAGGCCAGTAAGCTAGTAAAATCCATGGAAGAAATGTCACTTCAGATAAGTGAGATTAACAGATTGAAAAATATGGTTTATAACCTTGAAAATACAAACAAGTTAGCTCAAATAAATGCTAAAACTCATGAGCAAAGGGCTAATAGGTTAAATGAAGAATTGAGGAAGTTACAAAAGGAATTAACCTTAAAGGAGCCAATGTCATATGTGAAAAACTATTTATGGAATAAAATCATTGAAGCCATCAATGATGTGTGGACCTCAATTCAAGTGATCTTTTGTAATATCCCAAAATGGGAAAACTCAGTAATACATGCATGAAAAACACATTTTTCAGAAATATAAGCATAAACAAAAAAATTCAGCCCATGAGTCCATTAGATCTGACATTATTACACTTATATCTAAGGGGAGATTAGAAACAAATGACTTTTTCCTAGTCAAACATGCCTCCCATGCTCCAAACAACTCAAAAACACTGAAACCCCAAGACTGCTACAAACAGAAATTACTGCAGAAAGAGACATCAAATTTTATTGAGGGTTATACTCATAAAATGGAGAGATAAATCAGATCTGATGATTTATTGATCAATAGAGCACAAAAACAGAGATCTAGTCTCTTTTACATAGATCCAAGATGACCCGGCAAGGGTTTCTTGACAAAAATGATATACATGGAATATTTGTTGTAGATCTATGGCTGAATCACACTGTATGGCTGAAGCACTACATAAATATGGTTGATCGTGCAAAGAAATGGTTGTAGCTCCTTTTTCTAGCTTTTCTGGAAGAAGGCTGGTCCTCTCCTAGGAAACTAGCTCTCAAAACAAGGGATTAAACCCCTCCACTACAATACCTTAAGAAATAACTGTTGGGAAAAATACTGAGAGGGGGGGTGAATCAGTATTTAGTGAAAACTGAAAACTTTTTACTTTTTCATTCTCTAAAACCCATACGCTACTTTACTGAAGCCAACTCGCGTATACACGTGGATATCCTTAATAAAACTCGCGTATTAACAGATATCTCATTATGCTGATAATTATTTGCTTAGATCATTGCATCATTCATTCATTAGATGTTTAGTAAGAAGTAAACATGTGCATTAAGAACAAAATAAATCATCGCACATAAGCAACACACATGAACACCAGGATTTAAGGTGGAAACCCAATTCGAGAGAAAACCACCACTGTTGTCGTCTTAGTCTTCAATATTTTATTATAAAGAAAACATCGTACAACCATGTACTAGCGCAGACTCATACCAGCACGTAGGCACCCACCGTGTATACACAACCTTCTCTCGTTACCACCTCCCTCCTCCTGAAGCGGGAGCTACAACCCCTCGATCTCGTTTACCAAAACTTTCTCTCCCGGAAGGGAGCGGCCACCCCCCGTCTTGGAGCGACGGTACCTTCTCCGGAAGCGGGGAGTTCCCTACCCCCTGCACTCGTTTACCAGCTACCACTGGAAGGGAGCCACTACCCCCTCACTGAAGGCAGGAGATCATAGCATACCAGAAAAACAAGATCCAAACAATGATATTCAAGGTAGCCAGATAAGTATTACAGATTCTGAATCTCAGTATGTTGATCTCATCTATTACTTGAAAAATGGGTATGCTCCCTCTAATCTCAGCTATAAGAACAAACGTGCTTTAAGATTAAAAGCTATTAAATATGAGATCATTGATAATGTGTTATTCAGAAAGAATTATGATTCAATCCTATTAAGATGTCTTGAAAAGACTGAAGCTGAAAAGGTGTTGCAGGAATTGCATGATGGACCAGTAGGAGGCCATTTTGGAGGTGATACCACAACTCACAAAATAATTCATGCTGGTTATTACTGGCCTACCCTTTTTAAAGATACGCATGATTATGTAAGGAAGTGCAAATTTTGTCAAATTGCTAGTGGAAGACAAAAGAAACCAGCTTTTCCTTTGCAACCGGTAAATATTGAGCAACCATTTGAGCAATGAGGGCTTGACATTATTGGTGAGATAGTACCTCATTCTTCCAAACAGCACAAATACATCCTTACAGCAACTGATTACTTTACAAAATGGGTAGAAGCAATCCCTTTGAAGGTAGCCAATTCTGATGCAATTATTGATTTCATATATCAATTCATCATAACCAGGTTTGGTGTACCTAACGCTCTTGTCTTTGATAATGCATTTTCTTTTTCTGGAAACAGTATAATGGAATTTGCAGTCAAAAGAGGTTTTAAATTGAAATATTCAGCAAATTATTATCCACAAGGTAATGGTTTGGCTGAATCCACTAACAAAAATCTTATCAAAATCATTAAAAGGACTATTGATCAAAATCAAAAGAATTGGCACAAGTCTTTAATATTTGCAATATGGGCTGATCGTATCACTGAAAAAGCTTCAATAGGAACTTCACCTTTCAATTTAGTTTATGGAAAAGAAGCTGTGATACCATCAAATTTAACTCTTCCATCATTAGCCCTAGTGCAATTTATTGAAGAAAATCCTTCTTCATCCATTCAATTGAGATATGATCAAATCCTCAAACTAGAAGAAGATAGAGATAAAGAAAAAATTATTCATGAAAAACATCAACAGCTTGTAAAATCTTCTTTTGATGCAAGTTCTACCGGCTCAAAGATTTTGTCAATTGGTGATCTTGTTCTGAAATGGGATAAAGCACATGAAGAAAAAGGTAAGCATACCAAATTTCAGAAAATGTGGCTTGGACCATTTCAGATTGCTGAAAAGATAGGCTCAAATACATTCATACTCCAAGATTTAACAGGAAAGAGAGAATCTCTTCCTGTAAATGGGCTTGTCTTAAATAAATTCTTTTCATAAGGAGGTAACCCCTTCTTACTTGTACATATTCCTTTCTGCAAATTTTTATTTATTTTTGTAAATAAAAGTTGTTAATGAGTCTCTAATTGACTGTTTACTATTTAGAAAATTTCTTAGGAAGAATATTATAAATAATTATTTTGTGTAAATAAGAATTTTTAAAGAGATGATCATAGTCTTTGGATAGTTTAGCCAAGATACAACTTTAAAAGATTATTCAATCATTTTCGTTATATTTGTGTTCCTTTGAGATATTGCAAATCAGTTTTATAAGTTTGGCTGATATAGAATGTTATCTATAAAAGTAAATATTTTTTCAAAGTCTTGGTACTCAAGAAACTCTGAAAATTGTCATCCATTGATTCTTAAGGATAAAACTAGTTCACCCCATCCATTTAAGTTGTGATTTTTTAGAATGTAATTCTAAGAAATTATGCGAAAATTTTAAGAGATAAGAGGTCTCATTATGATTCGACTTACCATGTTCATAAGAAATTAATGAAACTGACATTATCAATACTGCATATCAAAACAGGGTAATGGCTTATAAATATAAGACAAGGGGTCTCATCACGAGCCAGCTTGTTCAGTTTAATTACAACTAGTGAATGGCATTGTTATTAACTGGCTACCAAACCAGAACAATGGCCCTTAAAAATAAAAAATAAAAAGACAAAAACATGAAATAAAATGTCTTATGAATTTATCTTTAAAAAGTCATAATGTTATTTGGATGGGACAATGAATGGTTAATGGTTTAAAGGTAACCCTGTCGAGACTATGAACGCTTGCAGGCAGCAGAGGAAATACCTATGGCAATATAGTATATTATAAAACCAAAACTTGGAGAAATCCACTTACTTCATTATTAACACCAATCAAAGCTTGAGATAACCCAAAAATGTTTTTTATTCTTAAGGGATTAGAAAAGAAATTGTGAATGATTTTTATTTCTTTTTCATAGTTAGATTTTATTTAAAACATCCTAAGATAGTTTTCATTATCTTTAAAAATCTTTATTTACTAGAAATATAGTGTTCATTTTATTTTTTTTATAACTGCTTCTTTCAAAGAATCGCCAATTTGTTGTATTAAAGAATAACCCCCCTTTTTATTTAATAGTAATACATTAAATAAATGGGACCCTTAGTTAAAAACTAAAAATCAATCATTATTTGTCTCTCTTTTCAAAAATAAAACTTTCATCATTGCAATTAGGAAATATTTTAGAAATCCTTAAAAACACTTTAAGTTTATGATAGATTACAATAAAATCTTTCTTTGAGCGAAATAGCGCATCCATTGCAAATGGTAGATATCTTTTGTAAAAACTGAATCTTTTAAACTGCGACTTTGCGATATTGCGATAATGCGATCCCAAAAAGCCTATACGATAAAATACTGGTCGCAAATCGCATATCGTAGAAAAATTTTAAACGAATACTTTTTAGACGTGATATTTGTGCTTTGCGATTTTGCGATTTGTGATATTTGCGATTTGCGATTTTGCGATATTTGCGATTTTGCGATGGTTACGCTTTGAGAAATATGCGATTTGTGATATTTAAATATTGCGATATTTCATAGCAAATCGTAGATCGCAATATCACAGATTCTTAAAAAGCTCGTTATCCAATGTAAATCTTTTCATAAATCAATATCCGTTATGTGCTTTAAATGATTGAATTAATGAATGGATTGTCAATTATTAATAAAAAAGATTTTGTTTTGATTGAAAGGTTGTTTCCATTAGAATAATATATTTCATCCACTGTTTGCATTCAAAACTATCTCATCACCCTTCTCATGTCATTACTCTCACTTAACTTGTAAAACCGCAGGCGCGAAGGAGCAAAAGACTATACAAAGCATTTACAGAGCATTATGGGTAAGAAAGAGAAGATTTCAAGTTTTGAAAACAAAGAAATGGCTTCACTATATGTGGATACTGCTTACAATAAGGATGCCGGTATAACCACCTGGGAAGGAATGTATAATTTTCTTGAAGAAGAAAATCCCGGGGTGATGCAAGTTGCGGCTACTGCAGGCTCAAGTAATTCATCTGAGGCAACCCTTAAAGAACTGGCTTGTTCATTTCTGCATAGGATAGCGGCAAGACCAAGAATTCGTCCGTATACAGACATGGTGAAATGGGTGCTGGACAGCACCGATATCTCAGACAGGCAATTTAGAACTCCAGATCAAGAGCTCATTGGGTCGTTCACTACGGAAGATTTGAGGCTGATGTATCATTTGTCAGAACCTCAGGCGACTTATAATAAACAATTTATGGAGAATTTTTCCAAAGAACATGCAAATTTGGCGGAATGCACACAGGAATGGACCAAAAGAGATGAACCATTGAAGAAAAACAAACACAGTATGTACAGTACTGATTCACTTACCTCTCCTTATTGTTTTTCTTTTGCTATGTTATGCAGGATTTTTGGAAAGCCTGATATAAATATGGACTCATTCTACCTTGCCTTCCATTGTTAAATGCTGCTGTTAACGCTACTATTGTAGACTGGGCCAAAATATTATCTGACAATTTAGCCACTGCTATTTTCAATTACCGGTCTAAACGAATTGTTTCTCAGAGGATTTATCCTCCTTTTTATCTATCTGCTTATGTTATGGATGCTATCTGCTTTGTTTCTAAATTCCTTTTGATGGGTTGGCAATGGATGATTCAAGATCCTTTGCCTATTCATGTGTATCACAAAGAATTGTGGGAATCCAAGTTTATTCCTCATTTTTACAAGATTTTCCACGGCATAATGTTGCCTCTGCAAAAAACATTGTATAATAAAGATGCTCTAAGGTTTTCCCCGGAAGCACAAGTTGACATTCTCCCTGTCGCACGATGGTTTGGGGAAGAGTGGTTTACCTATGTAAGAGTTTTTGGAAGCTTTGCTTCCCCTCATGTTTTACCCTTATATTTTTCTGATAAAATTATAGCTCGGGAAATTGCATACCAAACCTGTGGTGAAGGAGGTTTGACAAAAGAATTAAAGGATAAGAAGAATGCCATTTGGCCACAATTTCCCGTAGCTTGTGGAACATTTTCATTATTTGATGTTGGACATGCATTCAAGGAAGTAAGCAATATTGCATGCTTACAATTGTTTAAATTTTAAAAAAGGCTATTCGACCCTAATGAAGTTGCTAAAAATTTCACCACTGCAATCAAAGTAAAGATATTTTCCGGAGAAGAGGACCCTTTCGATGATATATTCCTAGAAAAATCCACACTGAAAGAAATTCTACATTCGGCACAGATGCAGTTATCTCCAAAACAATTTCAAGAATTTAAAGTTTACAGAGAAAGAAGACTGACCACCATCCCATTGGAAAATTTGCGTTTGGAACCCGCAAGGGAACCAACTCCTAGTGTCAGTCTCAACGGCAGTTCAGGTACAGACAAGTCTAAGTCAAAATCTGAAAGAGAGACTTTTGAACGTTCTGATAAGTCTAATGAAGAGTAGGATAGAAATGAAGAATTAGTGAAATATACTGCTCAATCGAAAGAACTTTCACAACAACAAATTTTGACTTCTCAGCAGATAAATCCTCCTCCTACCAATGTACAGCAACAGTCAGTCACAATTGAATTAGACAAATAATGGGAAAGCTTTAATCAATTGCTTAATGTGGAAGGATAGAATATACAGACCCCTGTACAGACAACAAAAGTTTTGAGCACAGGAATAAGTGGCACAGTCACAGAAACTGAGCATATACCTGTCACTTCCTCTTCTGAAATTGTACTTAATGTAGAGGACATTCCTCCTCTAGATGTATTCTACAGCCCGAAGTATAAAGCAGTAGTGAAGAAGGAAAGGAAAAAGAGAAAATTAGAAGGTGCAATTGCTACTGAAGCAGAACAATTAGATGTTTTGTGGAAGGATCCTACCACAAAGCCTACTGATAATCTTGCTAAGTTATCTTAGATTACGGGGGCTTATGCTTCTGCAAATATTGACAAAGCATTTGAGATACAACTCTTATTAAATGAAAAAGAAGAACAGATACAAGTTCTGCAACAGCAATTGCAACAGGTACAGGCCAATAATGAAGCACAGATGAAACTTGAAAAGTTACAGCAACAACTTCAAGAAATGAAAATTGGATATCAAAAAAGTTTAGCTAATAAAGAGAAACAAATACAGATTATCCAAGATCAGCACAAAGATGATCCTAAACTTCCAGAGTTTATTTCAGAAACTATTTATTTAAATAATCAACTACTGCAACAAGAAGAAGTCTTATGCCAATTTTTTTTGCAATGGAACTCTTTTTGTCAAGAAAGTGATAAGATCACTAATCATGTCGTAGATTTACGAAATGATTATGATTTAATTAATGAAAAAGTTACTGATTATTTGGTATGGCAAAAGACAGAGGAAGGAAGAAAAGCTGGTGCACCAATTATTAATGAAAACCATAAAGAAATACTTTTCAATGACTGGGATGCACAAATCAGAGGGGCAGAGAAAGCAGCAGAAGAATCGGCTACAGCAGCAAGCAGTCTTACTGATTTTGTAAATGAGAATTTGCACAAAGAAAATTTGATTTCAGAAACTGTTCCGGGATATCTTCCACAGGCGCATCAATTGCAAACAGAATGGACACAAAAGGCGGAAGAAAAAGCAAAATCAATCCAAGGATTGACAAGATTAAACTGGGATTCTTACTGGACATATTTAGTGAAACCACACAATCAACGCAGTGCACTTAATTGCATCATTAGTTCTGCTACGAAGATTGCGCCTACACTTGCCGATTCTGTCTTTTCAGGACAGTTGAAATCTGAAGTCGGCCAACCACCTCTTCTCAAAACAATGTTGGATGCTTGCAAGTTTAAAGATCAAGTTCATAAGTAGTTACTTAATAGTCTTTATTTTTAGATTTAGTTTTAGTTTTACTGTATTTTTGCCTAGGAAAAGGACGGTCATTAAACCGAATCCTTAATTTTTGTAATAAACTATTTTTAGATTTAGCTAGTAGTATTTAGACCCTTCTCATGCATTTAGAGAGGGGTCCTGAATTATAATATTTTTGACTTGGAGATTACATTTCTGTACTCCACTGACTCTTATATTTTATAAAGGATCACATCTGGTGATATTATGCAGAATTATCTTTAAAGTGTTGTATTTTTGTACCTTGGATTTGATTTTGCATTAGAATTACTGGATTAGAGTATCAGATTTCATTTGAAAGCTTTCAAGATGGATAAGGTATTTTTATCTGTTCACTATTGATTTCTTTTGTCTTATGATAGTCGCTTTAAAATTTGCTATCATTTATACATTTGGTTTTAACAACGTTTTCTTTATATATCATTTTTTTGTATAATTGAAATGTTATCTTTCATAAGTGTATGTATATGATATACAATGATGAATACAATATGCTAATATAACTCTGTTTAATTTCTTAAACAGAGTTATCTTTATTTGTTACTGCACATTTCAATTAAACTTTAATACATTTTTATGGTTATTGTTAAATTGGAATAATTTTAATTTGTATTTGTTAACGCTTGAATCTACCTTAGGCTGAAATAAGGCAAAACTCAAGGCAACACCAAACCACGCTCAGCCTTGTAGCTAGCCCTACGAGGACAGGAGAGGGCTCTCTCCGGGTCTATCTCGGCAAAAGATGTCCAATAGGGCCTGAGATGACTTATAATGGATATTGATTTTAGGCTAGTAAATAAATATGAGGGTTTGATTTTGATTTTTAGGGGTTTTGTTGGAAAAAGGGGAAAGACAATTTTTGGGCTTGGGGATGAGGCCAATTTCTTGCAGAGTTCAAATTGGGGCGAGGTAGGAAGCAGCTTTGATGTCTTAGATCAAATGAATGGATTAAAAATACTACTGAGGAGCTGAAGAGGGCAAGAGATTGCAAGGATCCTCTTCAAACTGATGGAAAACATATAAAACTAAACAAAAGTCTAAGGCAGAGCACCAGCAAATCAATGAATTCTACCTCAGTTACTCATTTGTTTAATTCAGAAGCAAAGAGAAGGGAAATGACATACATATAACATTAATGAAACTTAAAATAACATGAGAAGAACATCATCAAAACTCAGAAGCCACAAGAATCCCAACAAGTGCTGCAAAACGCTGGTCTTTCCTTTGCCAAAAACTGAAAATGGATATACAATGGAGTGCCAAAATTTTCCCAAGAGTCCAACTTGTAAAATGTCTCAGAAAATACAATATATAGACCATCCTAACCCCTTCCCATGCCTCTAGGGGTCGAGCTCACCCTTCTAGGAGCAGTTTGAACCAATTCTAAACAAGGAGCTGAAATCTAGGCAGCCAAACAACTTGCCTCTAAAAGGAAGGAAACTGATTCATTCATTTAATTTTCACTTTTTAGTGAATGAATCATCTAGAACAAGTAAATACATCCAAAATTACATCATGGTTACCAAATTACATCAATATGGATCAATCCCCTCATGAAAAAGTAAAACTAGTCAAAACTGGCCGAATTTCTGAGCTGGAAGGCAAAAATTGTGCTAAATTCCTCTATGCGCCGCGCTCAAAAACTCTATGCGCCGTGCTACTTTGATCCTGCTTTTGGGGCACTTCCCGAAGTCAAAATCAAGCTCATGATAGCTCGTTGGAAAGCCCTAGATGTCTACTATCCAACCCAAGTGGAACTTTCCAATTTGGAGCTCATTGGCCTCTCCAAAACTTCAATCTCCCAAGACTACTTCCTGCTAGTGCTAAAGGTGGCAGAAAGGTGATTTTCATGGTGTTTTTGGCCCTTTAGGCAGCCCAGAATGTGATGAAATGCTTTGGCCATTCCTGAACATGCATAAATTTCCATGAAAAATCCAAAAATGTCAAGTTTTCCTCCAGAAGATGTCCCAATAATAAGCGCGCGTCAGGTGGCGCGACGGGTCGGGCGGAAAAACCTGTTTTGCAACCAAAATTTTTAAAAATGACAAAAAATTCTCCAAATTTTCTGAAATTTGGAGTGAAGGTCCCCCATCATGCCTCATGCTCAGCCAAGGAAGCCTCGGCCAAGATTCTTAGTGGATCAGGCCTTTTTCACCGTTTCAGTGCTTTTCTCAATCTCGCCTTCAGGATCTTCATCCTGGCTCTGCAGACGTGTGTACGGGCCCAATAGTGATTCTTCATATGTCTGAGCATGTCTTTGTCCCTATTAGCCTTCGACAAAAACTTCTCAAGATGCCTGTTGACTCTCTTAAGCCAAATCTTCCGCTCAATGGGTGTCATGTCACCGGGTCTCTTTCGAGCCAACTCTCGGTCTTCACGGATCTGCTGCAAGTCAATGATCATTTGTTGATCCTCTAGTTGTCTATTCTGCTGCTCCAAGTAGTTTATCACCCACTGTTCTCTCTGCAATCTCTCGGTTAATGTGCCAATCTTGGATTTCTGCTCCTGGATGACCTCCTTCATCTTTGAGCTGGGAGAGCTCGCATCAACATCAATCAATGTAAACTCAGTATCTTGGCCTCATGAGGGGCCCTCACCCTGCATCGGCCTCTTGCCTCTATCCTGAACCTTCACCTGTGCTGATGTCGAAGGCGAGATCCCTTCCACACCATGTGGAGATAGTACTCGCGCTGCTGATGAAGTCAACGAAACCCCTTCCACCCCGGGTGGAGATAGTACTCGCCGTGATGCTGCAAACAAGGCTTTGGCGCCTCTCTGATATGTGACTGCCACTTTTATGTGATCTCCTCGGTATATTAAGCTCGGTAGATGAATCACTATCCTGCTCATACCCCTTCTCATATGGTGAATCTATCTCTGACATGGTGTTAAAAGC
This sequence comes from Pinus albicaulis, assembly GCA_034641835.2. Lineage (NCBI taxonomy): Eukaryota > Viridiplantae > Streptophyta > Pinopsida > Pinales > Pinaceae > Pinus > Pinus albicaulis. Next base: position 106,688 of record JAXQQM020081295.1, read on the forward strand.
AAGGTGTTTGACAAGTATATGCTGATATATGTAAAGTGAAAACAAGAGTTTTGGTGTATGTTTTAATGCCAAATGTGCCACAAATGAAATGAGAAGCTGCAAGGAAGTATCACCATGAATGCAATAGACTGTCAAGTGAATTCAGAGTGGAAGGAAAATCACTCACTTCTTGGGGAACTTCAGGATTATGAACCTTTACAAGTGATATAGGAATAGGTGATAATGATGGGGGTATGTTTAGGCAATAGAGACAGCCTTTGAATACTTCGGAAATTAGGATTTCACCAATGATAGGAAGGGAAGGAGATGATGGCAAATGATAGGGTTTGAGGATTCAAAAACATGGGAATAAAAGGGAATAAGGGATATGGGACAGCAGGAATAGGAAGGGACTGTGGTATAATAACAATGATAATAGTAGTGAGAACAATGATATGAGTGATAAGAGCAGAAATAAAAATGGAATGAGAGTGTTTTGGCAAGTTCAAGTTTTGACACCCAATTTCAAAATACAACCACCTCTCTTCAAACCCTAGGGAGAAGATTTTAATATGGGTATAGGGTTATATTTTTACCATTTAAACTTTTGAATTCCTCCTCTTCAACACGCAGCAAACACACCCTAAAATCAATGAACAGGCTTTGTCAACTTACTTGGAAGCAAATGAACCGAATTGAAATGAGTTTTGATGAAGGAAGATAAGTTTCAGCCTTTGGAGCTCTATGCACCGCGCGCAAGCCCAATGCACTACGCTCAATGGGTGCGCCGCGCCAGTGTTAATTTACACTGAGAAAAATTTCTCTATGCGTCGCGCACCTTCAATGCGCCGCGCTCCTACCCAATGCGTCGTGCTATAAATGGTGCATTTTGCAGGAGGCTTTTGGATGCCTTCCCGATGTCCAAATTGGGCACATGATATCTCGTTGGAAAGATATTTGAGTATAATTTCGAACCCACATGGAATATTTCAATTTGGAGTTCATTTACCCTATTAAAAATAAAATCTCCCAAGACTGGTCAAAATGAGCAGAATGAGGTTGCCTCAAGGAAGAGTGCTATTGCAGTCAACTTTTGAAGGTCTTCCTCAACTCAAAATGGAGCTCATGATAGCTCATTGGAAATATATTTCTGTCCATTTATCATTTGACTCATCAAGCAAGTCATTTTGCCAACCAAGCTAGGAGAAATCTTGATTTTCCCAAGGTCACTTCAGAGGTGCATAAATTCTCCCAAGGCGATTGTATTTTTGAAATTTCTATAAAACCATGATACTTGTGTAAAAAGTGAAGGAGTTTTTTCTTATTTTGCATGTTTTGGAAAAAAACCTCTCTCAGTTTTCCAAAATTCATCTTTAATGGCTCTGAAATATCATTTTAGTGAAACTTATCTCAACGTGTGGAACAAGGGATTTGTCGAAATGAAGCGAAATGAAGGGGATAAGGGGCTTCTAAATTCTTGAGAAAATTTGGGAATTAGGGAGGGATGTTAAGAAGTAGGGGAAAGTGGAATTTCAGAGATTGAGTGAGGGGAAGGGGTCCAAAAGGGCAAAACACATGCCTAGCCTAGAAAATTGCCAAGTTGTAGCAAGAAACTAGGGTTTGTGCGAAAATGAGGAATTTGGGGGATCTCAGTGATGGGAAGTGTTTAATAAGGTACATTAAGGATAGGGGAAGGTGTATGAACATCAAGATACAATTTTTGCTGATGATTTGACCATCCAAGAGAAATTACCTCCAAAACCCTAGGAGAGGGAAATGAACCTTACCTAGGCACAACTGAAGCATGAACAAGGTGTAAAATGACCCAGTGGAACTTGACATGATGATGAAAACCCTCTGAATGATGGTACACTCAGCTGAATGGTGACATGAACCGACATTTGGACAACTTTGACAAGAGTAAAAGCAAACCCTAGACCTAATACCTAGTGACCAAATTTTACTTGAAGACTCACTGAAATGACAAAATTTGACCTTGACACCTTAAAATCACTTTGTAAGAGCATGTTTGATCATTGGAGGAAGGCTGCAAAGACTGACACTAACATTGGCTCCAATGGGGATGGTAGCTCCTTGGAGGTGCCAAGAACTACAGATCTTTGGAAAGCAGACAGTGCCTTCATCCATTGGGCAATGGAATAAAAAACTCAAGCTGAAATGCATGACTGAAAACTGATGACTTGATGACACAAACTAACTCTCACTCAACTAAAAACTGACTCGATACTTAAACACAACTGACAAACTGGAAAAGATGCTCAAAGTAGAGCTTATTCAATACAACCTACTCTAACAATTTCATTCATCACCTGATCAAGTGAAATGAAACAACCAATGCAACCATGTAAGTATTGCAGCTGCTGTTTGGATTCTCCGCAAGTGCTCATTTATGAACAACAAGAGAGAACTACTGAAAGGCAACTCCCATGAAAACTTGTGAACAGATTCGTTGAATACTATGGATTCTCTATCCGCCTCCAAAAACACTGCATAAGGATCTTGAAATTCATGCACACTGAGACTTAGCTCATCCAATGGATTACTTTTCTTCTCCTCATACCATGAATGTAAACTTTGATTTGAGCTTTGTGATGAGCTTTGTGACGAGACTCCTGCTAAAAATGACAAAGAGACTGGCTGCCGGATCAAGTCTATATCAGCACACATTTCAACCTTACATAAAGTCAATGGAGAAAGACTTTGACTGCAAACATCATCCAACACATCAGCAATAGGATCATCAAAAACTTGAGAAGACTGTTGTGATGTATCCATTGAAACTGTCTGACATCCTACTGGCTGTTCATATTTTTCTTGAGAGATATTACGAAGATTCTGCCTTATAAATTGAAATGCTTCGAAACAAAAGGGTACAGAATCTTCTTGCATCATTAAATCATGTATTTCAGCTTCCACGACTTCATCTATAATCTGACCTTCAATTTCATTTTAATTGTTTGCACATCATTCCTGATCTCATTTGAAGATTTACTATACAATTTACCCTTCAAAAACTGGAATGATTCAAAAAAAATGGTACGGAGTCACCTTGTATCATTTGATCATATGTACCAGCTTCCATGTCCTCATCTGCAACTTGACAATCAATGGCTTTCGAGGGCTGAAAATCTGAATATGAGAAGTCTTGAACAAGGTTTTCATTGCCCTCAAGATGGTCCAGATCAAGGCTTGTTGGCAGTTGATTTCTGATTGCATGGAAGTTGTCTCTGATGAACTGAAACGAATCAAAACAAAAAGGCAAAGATCCTTCACTTACTTCAAAATTTGCTGCACTTTCCTCATCATTTTCATAGCTGATATGCATCGGTTGATCACTGTATCCGAGCTGCTGAAAGTGAACTTCCTTCTTCCACAAACCAGTTGCTGATTTGTCTGCAGGATTAGCTTCTGTTTGGAAAACATAATCATCATCATACTGATCAAACTGAGGCAAATCATTAGTATAAAATTCATCATCAAGCATACATATCATATCAACAGCTCTCTCTTCTACAAGATGATCTATAAAACAATTACTATGAAAACTGGGATAAGAAACAAAATGTTTTGGATCAGCAACTTGTTCTTCTTCAATCAGCGAGCCATGGGTTTGAACATTATACTCATTCTCGAGTCTTCATCAACTCCAAATTGAGGCTCATGATAGCTCATTGGAAATCTCTTTTTGTCTAGTTATCCTGTGACTCATCAAGAAAGTCATTCGTCCAACCAAGCTAGGATAAATATGGATTTTCCCAAGGTCACTTCAGAGGTGCATTCAATTCTCCCGAGGTAACGGTATTTTTGAAATTTCTATAAAACCATGACACCTTTGTAAAAATGGAAGGAGTTTTTTCTTCATTGGCCTATTTTGGACAAAAACCTCTCTCATTTTTCCCAAATTTATCTTTTATTTCTCAGAAACATCATTTTAGTGAAACCTATCTCGATGTGTGGAACAAGGAATTTGTCGAAATGAAGCGAAATGAAGGGGATAAGGGGCTTCTAAATTCTTGAGAAAATTTTTGGAAGTAGGGAGGGATGTTAGGAAGTAGGGGAAAGTGGAATTTAAAATATTGAGTGAGGGGAAGGGGTCCAAAAGGGCAAAACACAGGCCTAGCCTAGAAAATTGTCAAGTTGTAGCAAGAAACTAGGGTTTGTGCGAAAATGAGGAATTTGAGGGATATCAGTGATGGGAAGTGTTTAATAAGGTACATTAAGGATAGGGGAAGGTGTATGAACATCGGGATACAAGTTTTGCTGATGATTTGACCATCCAAGAGAAATTACCTTCAAAACCCTAGGAGAGGGAAATGAACCTTACCTAGGCACAACTGAAGCATGAACAAGGTGTAAAATGACCCAGTGGAACTTGACATGATGATGAAAACCCTCTGAATGATGGTACACTCAGCTGAATGGTGACATGAACCGACATTTGGACAACTTTGACAAGAGTAAAAGCAAACCCTAGACCTAATACCTAGTGACCAAATTTTTCTTGAAAACTCATTGAAATGACGAAATTTGACCTTGAAATCTTAAAATCACTTTGTAAGAGCATGTTTGATCACTGGAGGAAGGCTGAAAATACCGACACTAACACTATGTTTCTTTTATGGAGGGTTACTTTTTCCTCTAGTTTAGTCTTTTGTATAAGAATAATTTGAGGATTCCATGCTTTGATTATGTTCTTTAATATTTTCCAATTTTTATCACTCCCCAAACCTATGCAATTCTAGAAGAGAAATTTCATCATTTACTATTTGTTTTAGACGCTCCTCCCACATGAGGAACTAAAACACCTTTAAAATTTCTAGTGTTTCTACTATAGTATCCCTCTATAGTGTGTTGGGTACCCATTCCTTTATCCCAGTATGCTTGTTCTCCCTCTTTTCCTTATTATATTTTCTTCCCAATTTATTTATGGATTTCCTTACTAATGAGTCTTTGGTTGCATTGTCCTCTAATTTCTCCTTTATTGGATCAAATTCTAGGAGTATTAGATAAATACTAGATCTTGGGGTCCCTGTGAGTTTGGAGGTTGCAGGGATTACTTCTCAAGAAGGGGGAATGATGGTTTCAATTGAATGAAAGAAGGCATCCTCAAATGTAGGCATTCCTTCTAATTTTGATCCCTCATTATCTCCTAGATTGTTAGTTTCTTGGGAATTGATTGACACAAGACTTCATATCCATTGATGTGTGAGGAGGAAGGAATTCCCTTTCTAGAGGGTGAGTGATTTTTTAGGGGTTATTTATACGAGGGACCTTGTGAGTCAAGCGGGAAGGCGAGGGAGGATAATTGATGGAGTTTCAGGGTTGTCTCTTGTATTACTCTTCTCCTTTTAGTTTTTTGTTATTATTCTCCCTACTTGGCCTATTTATCCTCTGTAGACATGTTTGGGAAATTTCTTGCAAAATGGCCATATTCATGGCAAATTTTACAGTTGAATCACAATATGATCATAATCCACCTTTTGAATAAAATTCCAATTATTTAGGTTGAATTGAATGGATAATGGCATCCCTTTTTCTAAGCCCACTTCTACACATATTGTGGCACACACAAACATTTTGTATTTGGGTTCAACTTTATCTATATATTTCCCTAATGCATTTCCTATATTTTTGAAGGTATCCATGTTTTAACAATTAAGGGGCAAATACAAAATTATGGCCCAAACCATGATTCTCGAGGTTATATTATTTTTAGGATTAAAATCAATGTTCCATCTATTTTGTTGACACCTAATCCGAAAGGATTGGGATTATTATAAATATTGTAAATAGTTTCAGTTATGCATTAGAGAAGACCAAGAGACATTGGAATTGGAATTCCAAAAATATTTCTACTCGTGTATATATTCATGGTCTAACTAAGACAATAAAAAAATTATTCGTGGATTTACCCTCCTAGACTCACATGGTATCAGAGCCAACTCCCAAATTAGCATTTTCTCTTGGACTTGTCCTTATTTTTTCCCATGCCATTATCCTCTATCCCTCTGCCAGAATTTGAAGCGATGAGTTTTGCATATGTTGGCTCGTAATCATTTTTCAAGTGATGAACCTTTTCATGTAAACTTCGGAAGCGGATTGCTGAAATGTATGTAGTCGATTTCTGTCTTGAAGAATGCGTTGAAATCCTATGGCATTGTTTGTTGTTATGCGTTGAACGATGGATTATGTACACCTGTTATGAAGTTCTTGCAACAGTCTTGTCCCATGGTGAACAATGTATGGTTGGTTGAATTCTAACAAGGCCCGCCTTCAGTGGATACGTTGCATGCTGTGACAAGGTTGTAGACAACAATTCATTCAAGGTTGCAGATGTTTAACTGGTATGCTACAATGCCGCGTTTATATCTTTTTTATGGTCATGTGTTGCATGCTTTGAATGTGTTTTCAGGATTGCGGTGTTTACTGTTGGTTTTCCATACCATATATTCCACGTTCCGCACAATGTATCATGAACGCTGTTGGTTGTTATGGAGTATATATTGATGGATTATAATCGTTTACCTGGCACATATATTAAATAAATAATGGTGATGGTTTATAAAATTGTTTAAATGGTTAATGGAATGTCAAAGCTTTTTTAAAAAGGGGGTTGTATGGTATATAGTGTGAGTGGCAAATAATTCGATGGCATGGTTTGAAAAATGCTTAATAGATATGGATAATTTATGAATGACATGAAGTGCATATGTTGAGAGGGTTGTGATATATATGTAATGTGATGCATTTAAGGTCGAGCTCCTTTTTTTAATAGTTATATGGCATGGAAGGTATATTTTGGAATCATCATATAATTAAATTATTAATTGTGTATAGTGAACAGTGAAGTTAGGAGTGAAGTTTTTAAAACTAGTTTTGTAAGGTAAAAAGTAAGGTTGCAATTATTTTGAAAATTAAAATTATATAGTCTTTTTTTGATGATGCATTCACTCATATCTATTGTAGGAGTAGTTTTCTCTAGCAAAGAGAACTATCAGATAAAAAAAACACCTTGATCTTTAATGAGTTGTGAAAAGGGTTTGTGAAGGAGAAGGAGACAACGCACCTGAAAAACCCACTTCAGACAAGGAGCTTGCCATTTGGGAAAACAAGAACAATAAGACATATGCCTTGACTGCATCATCCGTAAATGAAGAGGTTAGTCGTCATATTTTTCCACTTTCAAATTCCTTTGAAGCCTTAAAGAAGTTGAAGGAATTGTATGAATGACACTCTGAAGTTGAAGTTGTTCAATTGATGATCAAGTTGTTCAATCTTGAGATGAAAAATGATGACCATGTTGCATTAACATCAAACATAAGATCCATTATGCATGAAATCAAGGCCGTCCGTGTTGAAATAGATGTTCCTCTCACAACTTATGTCAAGGAACTATATCCCACATATTGACATTATCTTGAGTCATTGCAAGCAAGTGGAAAACTTAAGGAGATTTCCTTTGACTCCCTTGAGAAGAAGTTTGTTGAAAGAGAGAATGATTTTAGGAAGAAGTCAACTCCTTGGTATTTTGAAGAAGTTGTGGTATTGCAAAGAAATAGAAGAATCACACATAATATTCTTCTATAGGAAGAGGTGGTCAAAGAGGAAGAGAAAGGGGGGAGACATTTCCAAGGAGAAAGGTATGATATTCATTGCATATGATGCAATAGAGATGGACATGATGCTTCCACATGTAAGCTGCCTTGGGACATAATCAAGTAGGAAATAAATGAAGAAAAGGTAAAACACATGTTAAAGGGAAAGGAAAAATACCCAAGTCCACTCATTATGTTGTGGCGCATTGCAACATTGGAGTAACTAAACACTTCTTCAGTGCTTCACTTGCTTCATGGAAATATGCTTGGTTTCTTGATTTAGGAGAAACTTGCCACATGACTTTCAAAAGAGATTTCTTTCAAGAATTCAATGATAATGTTGATGAAATAGTGTATTTTGCCGACAAGCAAAAAATCAAGCCATCATGGCTTGGCACCATCAGGCTCAAACTGCCTAGTCTTCCAGACTTTCTTCTACATGATGTTTTATACCTCTTGGAGTTGAGGAGAAACTTGTTGTCACATCTGCTAGCAAGGAAAATTCATTCATATATTTGATGACAAGGTGTAGGTCAGAAAATCATCATATAACTCACTTTTCATGACTGGGATAGAATAATACATACTTATGAAGTTGTGAGGAACCTCTTCTCATGCACAAAACTTTTCATACAATTCTCACTATGATGAAGGTACACTTACATCAATCATTTTATGAAATGTTAGATTTGGACACTTGAACTATGAAATCCTTCGTTTGTTGAAGATAAATGGTGTTACTAGTTTTCCAAATATTCCTAAGAAACTTAAACAAAGTGATGCTTATATCCTAGGAAAAGACAAAAAAACAACCTTTTCATGATTCTCATTCCATAGCACAGAAAACTTGAACTCATTCATTTTAATTTATGTGGCCCAATGCTTGTTCCTTCTACAAATGATAATAAATATATGATGAAATTTATTGATGACTACACCTGAATGTGTTGGGTTTATTTATTGAAGAACAAATCCGAAGCTTTTGTAACGTTCAAGAACTTTCATGCATGGATTGAAAATTAGTTTTGTAAGGCAAAAAGTAAGGTTGCAATTATTTTGAAAATTAAAATCAAATAGTCCTTTTTGATGATGCATTCACTCATATCCATTGTGGGAGTAGTTCTCTCTAGCAGAGAGGACTAACATGAGTAGTCCCGAAATATAAAAAAATACCTTAATTTTCAATGAGTTGTGAAAAGTGTTTGTGAAGGAGAAGGAGATAATGCACCTGAAAAACCCACTTCAAATAAAGCGCTTGCCATTTGGGAAAACAAGAACAATAAGGCATATGCCTTGATTGCATCATCCGTAAATCAAGAGGTGAGTCGTCATATTTTTCCACTTTCAAATTCCTTTGAAGCCTTAAAAAATTTGAAGGAATTGTATGAATCACACTCTGAAGTTGAAATTGTTCAATTGATGATCAAGTTGTTCAATCTCGAAATGAAAAATGATTACCATGTTGCATTAACATCAAACATAAGATCCATTATGCATGACATAAAGGCCATCGGTGTTGAAATATATGTTCCTCTAACAAACTTTGTCAAGGAACTATATCCCACCTATTGACATTATCTTGAATCATTGCAAGCAAGTGGAAAACTTAAGGAGATTTCCTTTGACTCCCTTGAGAAGAAATTTGTTGAAAGAGAGAATAATTTTAGGAACAAGTCAAATCCTTAGTATTTTGAAGAAGTTGTGGCCTTGCAAAGAAAAAGAAGAATCACACATAAGATTCTTCTATAGGAAGAGGTGGCCAAAGAGGAAGAGGAAGGGGGGAGACATTTCCAAGGAGAAAGGTATGATATTCATTGCATACGATGCAATAGAGATTGACATGATGCTTCCACATGTAAGATGCCTTGGGACATAATCGAGTAGGAAATAAATGAAGAAAATGGTAAAACACCTGGTAAAGGGAAAGGAAAAATACCCAAGCCCACTCATTATGTTGTGTCACATTGCAACATTGGAGTAACTAAAGACTTCTTTAGTGCTTCACTTACTTCATGGAAATATTCTTGGTTGCTTGATTCAGGAGAAACTTGCCACATGAATTTTAAAAGAGATTTCTTTGAATAATTTAGTGATAATGTTGATGAAATAGTATATTTTGCAGACAAGTCAAAACTCAAGCCATCATGGCTTGGCACCATCAGGCTCAAACTGCCTAGTCTTCCAGAATTTCTTCTACATGATGTTTTATACGTCTTCGAGTTGAGGAGAAACTTCTTGTCACATTTTCCGGAAAGGAGATTCCATTCATATATTTGATGACAAGGTGTAGGTAAAAAAAGCATCATATCACTCACTTTTCATGACTAGGATAGAAGAAGAAAGACTTATTAAGTTGTGAGGAACCTCTTCTCGCGCACAAAACTTTTCACACAATTCTCACTGTAATGAAGGTACACTTACATCAATTATTTTATGGCATGTTAGATTTGGACACTTGAACCATGATAACCTTCGTTTGTTGAAGAAAAATGGTGTTACTAGTTTTCCAAATATTCCTCAGAAACTTAAGCAATGTGATTCTTGTATCTTAGGAAAAGACAACAAACAACATTTTCATGATTCTCATTCCATAGCACATAGAAAAATTGAACTCATTAATTTTGATTTATTTGGCCCCATGCTTGTTCCTTCTGCAAATGATAATAAATATATGATGAAATTTATTGATGACTACACCTGAATGTGTTGGGTTTATTTATTGAATAACAAATTTGAAGCTTTTGAAACATTCAAGAACTTTCATGCATGGATTGAAAATGATGCACAATATATTTGTACTGATAATGGAAAAGAATATAAATCAAATTAATTTTAGAACTATCTTACAACATGGGATCAAACATCAAAAAACTGTGCCTTATAATCTCCAACATAATGGATTAGCTGAAAGAATGAACATGACAATTTAAAATATGGTACATTTGATGATGTTTTTCAAGAATGTTAAGCTGATGCTTTGGGATGATGCAATTCTATGTGTTATGTATATAAATAATAGGTGTCCATATCATGCTATCAAAAACAAGTCTCCCTATGAAATGTGGCATGACCACATTCCTTCAGTAAGGAATCTCAAGGTTTTTGGTTCCACCTATTATGCCTTGTCACCTAAGGAATAGAGAAACAAACTTGATGCAAGGAGTCACAAATATATGTTCTTGGGGTATTCAAATACCTCCAAAGCATACCATCTCTATGATGAAGTGAATAAAAAGTTTATAATATCTAGAGATGTGATCTTTCTTGAATCTTCCAAGACTAACAATGTTGTTGAGCGACAAATTGATCGCTTGGATAGATTCAAACATGAAAAGTATTTTCAAGAGTTTGTTAATGAGATTCGACATATTTAAGGTGGGGGGTCCCGATACGAGATCAATCTATGGAATCTCCTTCTGAAGCACTCTCTCCCCCGCATGAAGCTCCAACCACTAATGGCACTTTGAGTGATGTGATTGACATAATTGAGATACTAAATCTTGATTTAGCACCATCTTAGTCAACTGAGCAGCCTGAGCCATCTTAGAAGGGTCCTCTAAAATGATGACAAAGACACTTAAAATTTTTCATATTGATGAGGTTGGAAATAAAGGAACAAGAATCTCAACAAGAGAAATTGGATTTGATGTCGACGATCTTGATTCACCTGTTGATATGGATGTTTCTTATGATTGTGAACTAAAATTTTCAACATATTTTTAACCAACTTACTTCAAAGAAGCTGATTCTCATGATGAATGGAAAGAAGCAATGTAGAAATAATATGCCGCTTTGATAAAGAATGGAACTTGGTAGCTGGTCGATCCTTCAATGCGAACCAAACCAATAGGCTGCAAATGGGTCTTCAAGAACAAGTATAAATCAAATGGCTCACTTTACAAGCACAAAGCCAGGATTTTGGCAAAAGGTTTTTCAAATAAGGAGGGGGTCGATTATGAGGATACTTTTTCCCCCATAGAAAAATGGGCTACCATCTAGACACTCTTTTCCTTAGCATCTCAAAACTGTTGGAAATTCCATCAAATGAATGTAAAAACTGCTTTCTTGAATGGAAATCTATAAGAAAATGTTTTTATATCCAAACTAGAAGGATTTTTTGTGAAGGTTCATGAACATAAAGTATGAAATCTTATAAAATCCTTGTATGGCCTCAAAAAAGCACCGCGAGCCTGGTATGAGAAATTGACTGAGTATCTTCTGAAACTTGATTTCAAACATTATGATCTTGATGATGCAACTTTGTTTGTTAAGAAAGTTGGTAAAAAAATTGTATATCTTGTGTAAATGATATTCTAATGACAGGGAACAATGAGAACTACTTTGCATCCATAAAGAAATAAATGAGGAAAGGTTTTGAAATGACATATTTGGGCTATGTTCACTACTATCTTGGTATTGGAGTAAATTAACATTTGAAGTTTATATTCCTCTCTCAAAAGAAGTAAATTGGAGATATGTTGAACAAGTTTGGGATGGATAAGTGAAATCCTTTGACTAATCCAATGAAACAAAACTTAAATCTCACATCCACTAAAGGAAATGAATTTGAGGATGCAACAAAGTACATACAAATCATAGGAAGTCTCAACTACTTGACTACTACGAGACTAGACATTTCATTTGCTTTTGGAATCCTCTCTAGGTTTATGCACAATCCTTGTGAGGGTCATTGGTCTATTGAAAAAAGTGTTCTAAAGTACTTGAAGGGAACTCAAGACTTTAGACTCAAGTATAAACAGGTGGGTGACTTCAGCTTTATTGGATAGTCTGATTCATATTTCGATGGAGATATAGAAACTGGGGTATCTAATTCAGGTTATGTTATGAGTCTTGGATCAAGAGATGTCTCGTGGAGGTCACGCAAATAATCAGTTCCAACAGATTCCAAAACTGAGGCATAATATGTAGCAGCAACTGAAGCAACAAAAGAAATTGTGTGGCTCAGGAAAATTCTAGAATATTTGCTGGAGAAACAAGTACATTCAACTCCTCTTTTGATTGACAACACTTCTGCAATAAAGTTTGATAACAACCCAAATTTTCAATATCAAACAAATCACATCAATACAAAATACCATTTGATTTGACAACGTGTTTAGGCCAAGGAAATCCACCTACGACATTGTTCCACAAATGAGAAGATTACATACATCTTCACCAAAGCGCTTGGAAGGGAAAAGTTTGAAAGATTTAGAATGGTGCTTGGAATCACCAACATCCCTTCAGATTTAAGGGGGGAATGTTGACACCAAATCTGAAGGGATTGGGATTATTGTAAATATTATAAATAGTTTCAGTTATGCATTAGAGAAAACCAAGAGACCTTGGAATTGGAATCCCAAGATGATATGACTAATGCAATAAACAATTTATTCATGGAGTTACACTCCTAGCCTGACATATTCAAATATAATTCTCATATTTCCATGATGTATGGGCCACACCAAAAAATCAAGTCCTTATCTTCTTTTTCTTCAAACATTAATGTGAAAAATCCTTTTGCATAAAAATATAATGAAAGATTACCTTTTATTAACGTCCTATGATTTTAATCCATCGAGGATGCTAGCATTGAAGGATAAGGCTAGATTACTGTGAATTGTCCAATACGCCCCCATTATACAATATGGAGTTCCATGATGTGATATTGTGAAGGGATTGGAACTTTAGGGATCTCTTCCAAACTTTTTACGAACTTGGAATGGGTTTTTTTTGGGATCTAATATGAGCCAAGATAAATTTGTTAAATGTAGCCATGATTAGTAGGAGAGGAGGAGGAGGTAGGCCTTCTCCCGAGGATAAAATCATCTTTGGAAGCTAAGTGGGAAAGGGTTATGGTTTCACATGTGGATAAATATAACAAAAAAAGCATGATACCAATGTGTAATAACTATATACCCCTTTTATGAGGAAGCTTCAAATTATGAAATTTTGATACAATTGAGGAGAGATATATATGTACTCATAAAGCTATTTCCTTCATTGAATAATGAGGGGTTATATATTTGAATGTTTAATCCTATATTGCAAATATTATGGTGCAATGAGGTATTTTCAAGAAATTGAAACATTTCAAATGCTTCTTTATTCTATATTGTTAAGTATACATATGGGACATGCATTCTAGGACTAAAAATCTAAGTTTACTTACAAGGGCGAGGGTATTGGAAATAAAAGATACTCAATATTAAGCTATTAGGATTCAAGAAATTCTATTTAGCAGGGAAGTCAAAGATATAGTATAAGGCTAAAAAAATGTCAAAACCTTAGCTCACAATATTTATTTTCTAAGCATAATCACACAGATGAATTATTTCAAGCATGTATGAGCCCAAACACAAAAAATATGTAAAAAATATCAATATGTTTCATTAACGAAGATTAATCCTTGAATCACACAAGAAATTTAGAGAATACATCAATATTATTGTTATCATCATCCCATCCGTTTTTATTTTCTCCAACATCCTTATTCCCATGACCATTCATTTTATTTCCACCACCACCACCTTCCTTCTTCTCCCCACTTCTTTCTTGCTCCCATCCTTCATGTTTCCTTCCTAATTGTCTCCATCCTTATTATGTGGGATGATATCCACATAGTTTCTAGCCTTTTTTTGGAGATAAAATGTCTCATAATTGTTATTATAATGAATGAATGAATGGATTGAAAGTAAGGATTAGAGCAAGCTATATATATATATATATATATATATATATATATATATATATATATATATATATATATATATATATATATATATATAAAATGTATGGTTGACTAAGAGGTTAGGTGTGGGATTTGGAAGCTAATAAAAGAAATGTTTTTTGGTTTCTTGGATTTTTTTGAATGAAGAGTAGAAATCATATCAGGGATAATTATGGAAGCTCCACTGATGTTGTGGGTTAATATCCTCAGCTATTTCACTTTCATTGTGTTAGTATTACTATTGGATGTGGGATTGGAACCAATTTTGTTACTTTGGAATGCACCAAAACAACATCAAAATGGATCTCAGAAGAAAAACATCTATGTTATATAGAACAAACAGCTTCATTTTATCTGTAGAAAATGCTGAGGAGGTTGGCGAGTCTTAAAACTAGGAAGAATAAGAGAAAGTGTTATGTAATGCAGTAACAATGTTGTGAAACCAGCTCCAAAAATAGAAGAAAAGAGATATCAATGCCTTAGAAATAAGACACCTCGAGGGGGCAACCTCCAATACATTACATGAATGAACAATTCTTGGATGATACAAATGAAAAATCCTCCTATCCATATATAGGAGTCCATGGGGCCTCAATGTAATCCTAGCCGACCTAACAATAATAATGTAAGGGCACAATAATAACAATATGGGGGTTACAAGGGTACAACAATAAAAATAAGGGGGTTACACTAACAACAATAAGGGACTATACTAGTAATATAGGGACTTAGAATGCCCCTCTCCTTCAAACAAGTGTTGTCCTCAACGCTTGATTATTTATTGATGCTTCTGTATAAAATTCTCATCCTCCCATGTGGAAAATTTTGCAGGAAAGTTCTTCCACTTGCTGAGATACTCTGGAATTGATCATATTTTTCGAGTTCTTGTTTTTGTGACTGCTTCATAACTTCTTTGGATGTGATGTTGATATTCCTGTTGTTTCATTTGATTCTGCACCAAAGTTAGGTTATTCTTTGAGAGTTGGAGAACTTGTTGTTGATGCTCGACGTGATATTCCACTGCTTTATCATCCATATAATATTTCATTTGATCCTTCAAACCATCCAACTTAGCCTCCATTTCTTCTTTTAAACCATCTATGTCATCTTCGGTTGCTCTTCGTAAGTGTTGAGCTCCAAGAATGTTCTTTCTTCCACCACATTCCACTCCATTTCTTTTGTCCATTATTAATCCCAGGCTCAATTGATCAATGAAATTAGTTAAAATTGCTTTAATAATGAATATCATGACTAACTTGCTATGTTTTTATGATCTTGTCATTGTAGCACTTTTTGAACTAGGACTAGCTACAGAATGCAGACATTCTGTAGCTAGTTGCCAATTCTGCAGCTGTCTTCATGTTTGAACAGGTTCCAGGTGTCCTCTCAGGGAAAACCACACATGGTTGTATTCCAGATCATGCCCTCAGCATTTTTTGCTCTCCACGAATATTGAACGGAATTCTGTACGTGGTTATGCACGTGGGAACTCAAACTAGGAGATAGACTCCTAATAGGACAAGGACAGTCCAGATGTCCTTAGTCATATTACGATGCCACCTTTAGATTTCTAGTTCGATTTTAATATGGAAAGACAATGATCCCTGGATTATCTCAGATTCTGTTATGTAAATTTTCTATAAATGTAGTTCGGGAAACCGAGGGACAAGGTTAGATTTTGGCTAGATCTTGTGTTTTACTGCTAGATTTCAGAAGTATGAAAACACTCTGTTTTTGAAGTAATCTCTCTTTAATGCAAAAATACATCATTTCCTTGAATCGTTGAGTCAATATTGAAGTGGATTTCGTGCTACTCTGGTGGTAGAGGGTCCCTGCCTCTTGACCAGCCTTGTTTATACGTTTTAGATAAGCATTTTAGTTTCGTTTTCATTTCTAGCTTAGATAAGTTTCTGAAGTTTATGTTCATAGTTGATTTCATTAATCATCACAGTTATACTTACTCTAATAAACTCTTCCAAAATATCATTATGATGAATAAGGCATAGCTGTGGTGTTGTAGATTTTAGTTGCAATTCCTTTCGTTAATTATCACAGTTAGACTTACTCTAATAAACTCTTCCAAAATATCATCATGATGAATAAGTCATAGCTGTGGTATTGTAGGTTTTAGTTGCTTGTTTATACTAAGTGTCATAGCCGGTCTTACTCAAACAAACTCTTCCAAAATATCATGAACAACGAATAAGAAATAGCTGTGGTGTCTTAGATTCTAGTTGTATTTGCTTTCAGTCTTATATTTATGTTCAACTGCATTGAATAATATAGCCATACTTGTTTTACAAAATCTTTAAAAATATCATTCCTATCGACGAGATGGACTGTAGAATTCTATAGACTAGTGGCATGTTAATTCAGTTATAGCACTCCGGAGGTAGATTGCATTTAGTTCAGCTCTGTCATTTCATTTCCAGTTTGATAATGGCTTTTCAGTTTAACACTGTTCACTATAGACTAGCAGCACCCTAGTGTAGTCTTAGCTCACTGTATTAACATTCCAAGTTTAGTTGCTATCCATTGAATTTTAATTGCGTTAGTTGTTAAATTTAAATACCACAGTCTTCATTATTTACAAAACTTCTTTTGTTCCAAACTCATACTAATACATAATTATTTGGACATAAGGTAGTATCAGTCTAAGGCCTGGAGTATTTTTCAACCTTTTTACCATTTCACAAATAAGCCTTTTCTCAAAGACTATTCTAAAAAGAAATCTATAACTTTTGAGTGAGGCCTAGTGGTGCTAGATTGAGTTGCAGAACAGAATTAGGAGCTAGTTTAGAGTAAAAATCTTATGATGCTACAAATGTTCTTTTCCAAATATGTTTCAATAAACCTTTAACCATGGATGAGATGTTGTAACATTGTAAGTTGATTGGTTGATTGTTTAGTTAGGAGAACTTCATTTACACTTAACTTGCCCATTTCCAAAGCTCTTCCAACACATCTTTAATGAATGAATTGGATAAGTTCAAGTTCATGTTGTGATTTGTTTCTTTGAAATGGAGTCATTATCAAGCTGTGCATTTGTTGTTTGCCATCCATAGTTTAAGCTTCACTCTGTTTTTAACCAATAGCTTCCTTTCACCAGCATTTAGTTCTTTCCCTTGTGAACATAAAACTATAAAAAAACCAAAAACATCATAAAACACTAAACACAACGTAGTGAGAAACAATTACCTAGGCATATATAGTACACCACACTTCAGTAGTTTACCAACCCTGGTTGACAATTAATGAACTCAATTTAGGAACACTAGGTTGAGCAAAAACATTTTGGCGCCATTGCCGGAGAAGTGTAACTAGGTAGCCTTGTTTCTTAACTCCCAAAAACAATTATATGCATAGAGAGAGAGAGTCAAGGGGTAGATTCATAAGAAGCAGAAGAAGAAGCTTGATCCCTAGAACACCACTTGTTTCACCTAGGCCAAGAGCTAGTACACCTCCAACTCAGACTCACATTCCATCCTTTACTGATCCTAGACTCTCAGAAGACTTAAGATCAGATATTCCATTAGAATAACCTTCCACTTCATCTATTGAACCTGTCTTAGAAGAAGATTCAAGGACCCCTGCTAGAGACACAAACTTTTCCACTTCCACAGAAGAATCAACTATGGCAGAAGAAGGGGGAGGAGGAGTATTTAATGGAGAACACACATTATTTGGAGGGGGTAGAGGTAGAGCTAGAGGAGAAGGAGGTAGAGGTGCAGAAGGTGAAGGAGGTAGAGGAAGAGGTAGAAGAGAGATGGGAAGCTCTTTTGGGTTTCCTATAGTAGATGAAGAAACCAATACAACTATGAAAAATATTTCACCCTCTGTCCTTCCAAACTTCTATGGACTTAAAACTGAAGATCCTGAAACCTTCCTATTTGAATTTGAAGTCCTGTGTATAACTTATGACTACTTACAAGATGCTCAAAAACTTAAACTATTTCCTTCAACATTGAAAGGAGCAGCATTGAAGTGGTTTATGAGTTTGATCAACAGTTCTATTAGGACATGGGAAGACATGAAACAAGCATTTCTAGAGAGGTATTTGGATTATTGTATGCCAATAAATCATAATGAGGAAGTGTTTAAGATGCTACAAAAAGAAGATGAAAATTTGGAAGATTTGTTGGAGAGATTTCATTACAACATCAAAAGAGCAAAAATGGAGAACTTAGATCAAGACACTTTAAAAGCTCTTTTCCTGAAGACAATTAGGGACGAATGGTTGGATATCCTTAACATGATGGGAAAAGGGGATATATCTCAGCTCACATTACCTGAAATATCTGAGTTATGTATTAACCTTTCAAGAGGGAAATCCAAAACTATAAAAGGCCCAAGAGACCCTGCTCTTGCAAGGGCAAGTAAGTCTACTTCTGGGACAGTAAGTAGGGCAGAAATAGGACATATGCTTGATGATTTCAAATCTGACATCTTAGGGAGTCTTAGTGAACAAATAGACACCCTTAAGTTACAAAACAAGCAAAAATCTGAATCTAATGCCTTAGCAATATTTTGTCCCAAATGTAGAAAGAAGCATGCCTTGAGAGAGTGTCCTTTGGATGCAAAAGTTCTAGAGACCTGTGTCATTTGTTCTGAAAAACATGAGACCAAGAGTTGTCCTTCACTTCCTGGTCTTAAAGCTATCTTTCAATAGAGAACTTCTGCAAATTCCACAGAATCTCTTAATTTTGTCTCTAGAAGGCCTTGGCAAGGACCTCAAACACAAGGATTCCATGATCAAATGTATAACCAACCTCCACCAAATTGGAATTCTTGGCAGCAACCTTGGCCCCAATTTCAAAATCAATCTCAAACTTGGGCATGAGGTTCACAAAATCCCTATGGAAGATACTTTCAGTACTATCAGCATCCACCATCCTATCCACCATATCCACATTTTCCTCCTCAACAAAATTTTCAACAAAATCCTCAGAACACACAACATCAAAATCAACCACTTCCATTACCATTTCCTCATAAATCAAACCAGTTGCCTGCTCAACCTCTACCAAACCCCAACAATAAAATTCCTTAGAATACATACATGATAGAAGGCCAACAGTTTCCAACTTATTTAATTACTCCTCTAGACCTTAGTGATGTTCAACTTAGGTCTGGAAGAATACTTGAAAAGAGGAAACCTTCCGTGATCATACAAGAACAAGAAAACTCTGAGGAAGATTCTCTACAGGTGAATAAAATTCTTGAGGAAGACACATCTTTTCAAGAACCAAACATTGAAAAATCAAAACAAAAAGAACCAATAATTTCAACTCCTGTATTAGAGCAGCCATCAACATCCACTCCTACACCTCCCTTTCCAGAAAGATTACAAATTGATAGGGGTGTAGAAAAACAAATTATGGTGCCTAATTATGATTTCCTAGATGAGTTGAGAAATGTTTGTATTAAGATCCCATTATTACAAGCTATCAAGGAAATTCCAATCTTAGCAAAGACAATAAAGGAGTTGAGCATGAAGAAAACAGGAAAACGAATAAGAGAGACAAAGAAAATTCAACTGGCAGGAAAAATAGCAGATATCATGATGGGTAAGATTGCCATTCCAAAGTATCTAGACCCAGGAAATCCAGTTGTTAGAATACACATCAATGGAACTGAGATCCAAAACACACTTATTGATTTAGGAGCAGCAATCAATATCATGAGTAGACAAATCATGGATAAACTGAAACTTCCTAATCTTCTTTTTACACTCACATTATTACAATTAGCAGACAGATCTGTGATCAAACTTGATGGGGTAATAGAAGACATTCCAGTGTCCCTAGATTCTTGGGAGTATCCTATGGATTTTATGATCCTAACTCCTAAGAATAATCTAGGAGGGCATCCTATTATATTAGGAAGACCTTGGTTAGCTACAGCTGATGCTTTCATTAGTTGTAGATCCGGTGATATGTACATCTCTGATGGTAGTTCAACTAAGAAATTCACTTTGTATCCTCCAGCAAGGACAATTATAGATTTAGATGATACTCAATGGATAGAGGATGAAGAAGACTTACAACCTCTCTTCACAATTTCAGAAATTAGTGAAGATAGTCAAATTATGAATACTTTAGAAAACTTTGAATCCTCTTCGGAATGAAAACATGAACAATTTCAAGAAGAATACAACATTGAGTTTTTATCATCAAGACAAATGTCTCTTCATTCTATGGGTAAATTTGGCAGCTCTACAAGTGAGATATTTCCAAGCAAAACTTTAAACATAAACAAGAACCTAGAAAAATCTCAACAAGAAGAGCTAGTCAAGATCTTACAGAGACATTCTTCTGCATATGCATGGGAGTACACTGATATGAAAGGGATAAGCCCCAAGACTTTCACTCATCACATCTACATAGAGGAAAATTGTAAACCAATCAGACAACCTCAAAGACGGATGAATCCAAATCTTAGGGAGATTTTTAAAGAAGAATTGCAGAAACTGTTGAATGTCAACTTTATCTATCCTATTTCAGATAGTCAGTGGGTTTCTCCTTTGGTAATTGTGCCAAAGAAAAATGGTAAATGGAGGGTATGTATTGACTACCGAGAATTAAAAAAAGCTACTCTTAAAGATCATTTTCCCCTACCTTTCATAGATCAGGTATTAGATACATTAGCTGGAAAAAAGTACTTCTCATTTTTAGATGGGTTTAGTGGTTATAATCAAATCCAAGTAGCACTTGAAGATCAAGACAAAACCACATTTACCTGTCCTTAGGGTACATATGCTTACCGAGTATTTCCATTTGGATTATGCAATGCACCCGCAACATTTCAAAGGGCAGTACTAGGAATCTTTTCAGATCTAATACATGATTGTGTAGAGGTATATATGGATGATTTCACAGTTTATGGAAACACATTTGAAGAAGCCTTAACAAACTTGGAAAAAGTTTTAAAGAGATGTAAAGAAGCAAATCTTTCACTGAGTCATGAGAAGTGTTTTATGATGTTTACTGAAGGAATTGTTTTGGGGCATCACATTTCAAGGGATGGGATTAGAGTTGATGAGTCAAAAGTTGAAGTCATCTCTAACTTATCTATTCCAAGTTGTCAAAAATATGTTAGGAGTTTTCTAGGATTTACAAGATATTATCGGAGGTTTATAGAAAAATTCACCAAGATAGCATCTCCACTCTTCAAATTACTTACCAAAGATTGTGAATTTAAATGGAATTCTGATTGCCAGTTAGCCTTTGAAACCCTGAAAACAAAAATTTCTGAAGCACCTATTTTAAAGGGACCTAACTGGAAGTTACCTTTTCATATCTCAACAGATGCTTCTGATACAGCTCTAGGAGCAGTATTGGGACAAAAAGACCTGATTCCTTATGCCATCTACTATACCAATAAAAATTTGACTCCTGCAGAGTTAAACTATACTGTAACTGAAAAAGAGTTTTTAGCTGTTGTTCATGCCATAAACAAATTCAGACACTATATAACAGGCTATGAAACTTTTGTTCACACTGATCATTCTGTAATTAGATACTTAATGAAAAAATCAATTACTAATGGCAGAGTCATAAGATGGTTATTTATTTTACAAGAATTCAACATTACCATTCTAGATAGGCCTGGAAAACAAAACACAGTAGCCGATTTCCTATCTAGACTCCAAAACATCAAAGATGACACTCCAGTTGAAGATCAATTTCCTGATGAATATCTTTTTGCAATTTCTACTCAAACTCCTTGGTTTGCTGACATTGCTAATTATTTAGTTTCAGGAAAATTTCCTTCAATAATGAATGCAAGAGATAAAAGAAAATTCATTTATGACAGTGCAAAATATTCATGGGTTGCTAATGAGTTGTACAAGACAGGTCCAGATTTTATCATTAGGAGATGTGTTTGGGAAGATGAGATGCCTGAGATTCTCAAAGCATGTCATGATGAACCTTGTGGCGGACACTTTGCTGATAAGAGGATAGCCTATAAGATCCTTCATTTAGGATATTATTGGCCATCCCTTTTCAAAGATGCTAAAGAGTATGTCAAAAGGTGTGACAGTTGCCAAAGGGTAGGGAAACCTTCTCCTTCAGGTGAGATGCCATTTCAACCTCAGGTACATATTGAACCTTTTGAAAAATGGGCTCTGGATTTTGTAGGACCTATTAGTCCTCCATCAAGACAAAAGAGATATATATTAGTTTGCACTGATTATGTTACCAAATGGGTAGAGGCCAAGCCATTAATTTTTGCTACTGAAGCATCTGTAGTCAATTTTCTTTTTGAGGATATTTTTACTCATTTTGGTGTCCCAAGGGAAATTGTTACAGATCAAGGAGCTCAATTCACATCAAGGCTAGTGGAACAAATGATGGAGAGGTATAGAATCAGACACAAAAAATATACTCCTTATCATCCACAAGCAAATGGTCAAGTGGAATCTACTAATAAGGTCATTGAAAGGATCCTAACAAAGACTGTTCATTTACATAGAAGAGATTGGGTAGATAGGTTTCCTGAAGCCTTGTGGGCCTATAGAACTACATGGAGAAGCACAACAGGCCATACTCCTTATGAACTTGTTTATGGAAAACAAGTTTTGTTTCCCATAGAGTTCCAGATTCAAACTTTCAAAATGGCAGTTCAGCTAGGACTTGATCTATCAGAGGCACAAAAACACAGATTGGAGCAGATTAATGAATTGGATGAGATCATACAAGATGCAGTTCAGAAAACCAGTATAGTCCAACAACAAAGGGCTAGATGGCATGACAAGTACATCAAGGAAAAGAAGTTCAAGGAAGGTGACTGGGCTCTCTTGTTTGATTCAAAGTTCAAGGATTTTCAAGGTAAATTTCAAACACATTGGCTTGGACCATATGAAATTTTGAGAATTTTTGACAATGGAGCAATAAAAATCAGGACAATAGATGAAGAAGAGGTTACTTTTCTTGTGAATGGTCATAGATTGAAGCTGTATCACAAACCACTCTCAAGAGAAGATTTTGTCAAGAAGTTCCAGGAAAACAGTGATGTGAAGTTAATGAAGAAGAATCTTTCTTTTTCATCAACTTAATTGAATTTTCTGAAGTCAGACATATTGAAAAAAATAAAAAATAAAAAATAAAAAATAAAAATAAAGTATAGACATGAAAACCAATCACTGATTGGCATGTTTATACAGAAAATATAGAGTGAAAATCAGAATCTTTCTGACACTCTAACTTTTCCATTTTGTTTTTTTTGCAAGCAGCTGTTACAAAATCATAAGTGCAAATCCATTTCACTTATGATCCATCCCACTTCACTTCATTTCATTCCATACTTCATTCATTCCATTCCATTCATTCATATCATATCTGATTCCATTCATTCATTCACACTTCATCCATTTCACTTCATGGTCCACTTTATTTCCATTTCAGATCTTTAAGTTTGATCTCCTTTTTGCAATTGAATAATACACAACAGAAATTGCAGGGCACTTTTTCACTCCATTTCATAAGTTGTGATCCATTCCACTCCATTATTCACTTCATTCATACTCCATCCTACCATATTTCATTATTCATTTCATACAACCTTTCATCATTCCAGCTTCAAACCATATTTCAAGTTCTCTACAGGTACATTCTGCAATCAGTTGGACATTCTGCAGCTAGTCAAACATTCTGCAGCCAGGCAGACATTCTGCAGCCAGAGAGCCTGAAAGCACTGTCTAGTAATTATTTGATTTGCAACAAAATGATCCTGCATAATCCATGAACAAGCAAAATCAAGAAGGTTATGAAGACTCAAAAAGTAATGATTTCCAGGGGAGAGCAAAGCATATGAAGATCCCAAGAAAATCAAAGCAAAGGCAAATGTATGAAGTGATTATAATGACATATCATGAAAATTTTTAGCATAGTTTAGTTGTATATTATTCAAAAAGTGTTTCAATTGATTTTGTTGATCTTGCCTAACCACCTCCCATAAAAACTTTGGATAAAAACTCCTTCTGTTCCGCCATTTCAAAACCCATATCCGATCATCATTTCAAAATCTAAATGGTTAAAGTGCTGAAGTGATTGGATTAGTCACGTCAGTAAGCATTTAATGATGATTTTTGAATTCGTTACAAAATATCTCCGCGGTATTTTCACTCATTGATTCGTTTTCTTCACCTCACCTCATTAATTCATTCCGTAACCACTCCATATCACTCTTTCCTGCAGCCAACTCTTAACCATTTCATTCTGTAAAAACAGAGGAAAACATCTGTGGGGGAACAAACATCTGCTACTGTCACCGTGTTGAAGCCTAGAAAATCTCTGCTTCAAACATCGGGGAAAACCACCCGGTCGGGACCTTAAGATAGCTCCTTTTCCGTTTGGAATGGTGGCTTCGACTGGATTTAAAGGACCAGTTTCCTTATAAATAAATGGGTTGGTAAGGGGTTGATTTGGATGAGTGAAAATGGGACTAAATTGACTGAAATAAAACTATCTAATTAAACTAAATGCTGATAAAGAAATTCTAACACTAACCCGGGTAATTATATGTGAATACAACTTAAGATTGTTCCAATTTAGCAATAACCATGAAAATGTATTATTATTTAAATTGAAATGTGCAGAAATGAATAAAGATAACTCTGTTTAAGAAATTAAACAGAGTTATATTAGCATATTGCATTCATCATTGTATACCATCTATATATGCTTATAAAAGATACTATTTCAATTATACTCAGAAATGATATATAAAAGGAAACATTATGAAAACCATATATATAAATGATAGAAAATTATCAAGCGAATATCATATAACAAAGGAAATCAACGGTGAACAGATAGAAATACCTCATTCATCTTGAAGACTGTCAAATGAAATCTGATATTCTAATCCAGTAACTCCGATATAAAATTAAATCCAAAGGTACAGAAATGCAACACTTCAAAGATAATTTTAGCACAAAATCACGAGATGTGATCCTTTATCAAATATAAGAGGGAATGGAGTACCGAAATGTAAGCTCCAAGTCCAAAAAATATTACAACTTCGGATCCTTCTCTAAATGCATGAGAGGGATTTAAATAAGAAATTACATAACAAAATCCTACTACTACTGCTACAATCTATCAAATTAAAAACATAACTGCTATCTTAAATGAAACTGATTCATTGCTTCTCTTTCTCGCTTGATGTAGCCAAGTTACATATCTTCAGCATATCTTGGAGCCTTGGTGGATGACTCATCTCGGAATGCAGCTGTCCAGCATAGGTGGCATCGGAAAATTCTGGAATTAAACAATCGACAGAATTTGAAAGGAATTTAATAGCCATTTGTTGATTGTTTGGCTTTATTAAATAGGTCCACATATTTTCCCAAGATATTTCTTGAAGTTTGTCGATTTGTTGACTTTTATTCACCATTTCTTCTTTCCACCTGTTTTCTGTTTCTTTCACTTTAAGCAAACTGCCAGGAACACAGTCTGAAATAAGATTGATTGAATACAAACTGTCATTTATAAATTGAGTGATATTACTCATCATACTCCTAGCCCTTGATATTGCTCTCTCAGCTTTCATTATCTGATGTTCCCATTTTGTAAACAATATTTCTTTATGTCTTTCCTCTATTCTATGAAGATTAGCTTCTCTTCCTTTTTCTGTATCTTGCCAATTGAGAAATTCAGAAATCTTTTCATCAGCATCATCGATTTCTTGTCTGAGAGTAATAAAGTTCTGGATCAATGATGAGGTAATATCACAAATGGTTCTGCCTGTGACAGTTTTGCAAAAAATTCATTCAATTGTTGAGACAATAGTTTATTAGTTTCAAGAGCTTCCGATTTAAATTCACTTAGCTTCGGGAAATCTTCGAACCTATCTAAAGCTGTTTGAAACTCCTTTTCTTGTACAATCTTCGCATTCTTCTCATTTTGTAATAAACCCTGTAACTTGGAAATTTCTTCATTCAATTGTTGTTGTTTGCCTAAGACCTGTTCATCAACTTTCTTCTTTTCTTTGGCCAGCTTTTCTTCTAACTCTTTGGACCTGAGTTATTGATCTTGTAGTTGTTGTTGCAATTGATAAACCTTTCTTGAAAGCTTTCCTTAGTTTGCTCTTGAAGTGAAGCTATATCTGAGATCTGAGTCATCATCTGAGGAACTTTATAAAGCTTTATCACCCCCCGAAGCACTATGTACTGCATATTGAAACTGACTTAATGAGATCTGGGATGGATTCACTTGATGTTCTTGTAAACAATATTCATAAATTCTCCCTGTGGAGTAGAAAACATGTCCTGATCCATCTTCCTTCTTTTTCTCTGTCCTCTGACAACAGCCTTATGCTTAGGGCTGTAAAATACATCTAAAGGAGGAATCTCCTCAATCTTCAATACAATCTGCCCTGTAGGATGTTCAGGAATGATTTCGACATCCTGCTCTACTTGCTCTTTATCTTTATCTTGCAGTCCCAATTGCTGAGCGAATTAATCATATTGTTTCAATAACTGAGAAGAAACATTAAGATCATTAGAGTCTATAATTTTCTCAGTAGTTTCTTTTCCTCCCGATTGCGTGTCTGCTTTCTCTGTATTTGCTCCCTGCTCAATGGTTTTGCTATCCGATCCTCCTTTTTTATTATGCACATTAGTATCAGTACTTGTGCATTTTTCTATTGTTTGAGCAGTGGATTCTTTGATTACCATTGCGATCGGATTTATTTATAGGTATTTCTCTTAAGATCAGAGTTTTTATGATGATACCTTTGAAATATGTATAGTTGGGTGTTTGATTAATTTGATTGTGTGAATTTACCGGTTAAATGTTTCTCACGGCGTTTTTTCCGGATGTACTTTCAGCTCCTCGGCCCTTATGTTGGAATTCTGGATGGTCCGGAGGAACTCTTGTAATCCTGCGACTTCTGAATAACAAAAAATTATTTAATTTCCTCCTTTTGGAATTTAGACTTGGCCAAGTCAAAAATTCGAGGAAAATTATCTAATGAAACAAACAAATCATCAAACGGATCTGGCTCATGCTCAAATCGAGCAATTGAAACTGAAGCAGTAACATTAAAGGCTATCTGTTGCGGATCATATTGTCTTCCAGGAATGGTCGCAAATTTACAACCTTTTATCTTGGCGACTTCTTTTTCAGCATGCTTGAAATAATTTAAAGTAAACTGACCACAATTGAATGGGAATTGAGGCCACATTCTCTTCTTACTGTTATTTAAAAACCTGGATATTCCTTCAACTGTTAATTGATAGGAAATTTCTTGAGCAAGAAGTTTGTCTGGAACAATAAGAGGAAGAACATGTGGTTCTACAATACTACCAAAAACCCTGATGTATGTAAATTTCTCCTCCCCAAACCAATCTCCTATTGCAGATAAGTCCGCTTTAGCTTTATCAGAGAATCTAGGAGGGATGCGATTAAAAATGGTTTGGAAAACAGGGATAAGGAAACCATGGCAGATTCTA
This sequence comes from Pinus albicaulis, assembly GCA_034641835.2. Classification (NCBI taxonomy): domain Eukaryota; kingdom Viridiplantae; phylum Streptophyta; class Pinopsida; order Pinales; family Pinaceae; genus Pinus; species Pinus albicaulis. The sequence goes on from JAXQQM020081295.1 coordinate 134,472, forward strand.
TATACATTATCTTGGAAATGAACTTTCCAAAGAAGTTTATGATATATATGAATTGGGGTAGGGTCTTTGGGAGTCCATTTCCATCCAAACAAGGGAAATTCGGAATTAAAACAAAGAGAATCAAGAATATAGGCACAAAAGAAAAAAGGAGTGGAATTTCCAGCGGTTTTATCTTGTCTGTACTCAAGTATTCTATTAGCCATTCTATCAGAAAGAATAATAGCCCAATCCATAATGTATGAATTGACAACAACTAGGATTAATGGGACCATTTATATAGAAAACCTAGTTGAATTATCATTGCCAAATAATCTACACATCATGGCAGCGACATAGCAATACGGAGGTAAAAGGGAATCTACAGAATACATACCGGATGCTTCATTTCTGTGTTTCTCTGGATTTTTCTTCCAATCTCTGATAGGATCAGATTGGACTTTATTATTATCAGCGAACTCTTTGATAAATTCTTTGTTATACACCTTCTGCGGGTCCAGAAGGTGATACATTGCCTTAATGTCTTCTGCTTTGAACGACCCAAAAGACACTCCAGAAGCTGAAACAAACGTTCTGTCCTGTATCTTCACACTATCGATGACCCATCGAATTACATCATAATAAGGCATGATGCTTGCTCTGGCTGCAATTCGATGCAAAAATGAATTTGCAAGTGTTTTTTCAGTAATCTCAGAGTCAGAATCTGAGCTGTCTTCGTCTGGAACTGATGCCTTTTCCACTGTGACTTTGGGGTTTTGTTTCTCCAATAGATTGTAGACTCCTTCCCACGTCATTCTTCTGAGCCCTTGGCATGATGTATCTGTGACTAATCTCAATTTTGTGGGCTTTTCTTTTGAAACTGTAGGAGTCTCAACAAACTTAACAGGAACAACGGTCTTGGCTCTTCTCGCTCTCTTCGACATTTCTGCGTTTGCTATTGCTTCCCTTTTTCTGTGAATGAAAGGGCTTGGTGTTCCTTGGCTCTGCAAAACAATAAACTTTTAGTCGTGAGAAACAAGCAACTTGAACGGAACGTTTATGAACAAATGATTCGTTATTTATTAGTTTCGTATAGCGCGTAAATGTTCTTTTTGGGTCACACTCACGTATTAAAAACCAAATCATCAACCAATATTCATTCGATTTGCTATTAAATTCCTACGTACAAATGAAGATTTGGCGCTTGTGAAATATTATAATATTCACCTATCCGGAACTTTTCGAATGTAATAAATATCATTTATCAATTGCATCGAAAGTTTTCAACTGACACATGAATATCATAACACAGATTTCTTCGATTGGCTGATTCCGATTGAAAACTTTTCCGATTTCCAATTAGATTGTTGCAATCGGGGAATTTTAATCGAAAAGAATTGTTAATAGCTTTCTCCGCTTTCCGACGGTGGGGTCTACCATACAAAAGTTTTTTATTTAAACGGACAAATTTTTGTTTTCCCTTTTGTAAAGTGTTTTTATAATAAGCGCGCATCGCATCGAAGAAATTGAAATTGACCGCAAAGAGATTATTAGAGAATGCTCCGATCATGCGATTGCAATTGATCACATCGCATCAGAGATATATAAATAGATAACTTTAAACTCTTTTCGATTGAAGATTTGCGATCGAACTAATCGCATCGGAGGATTTGGGTTTGTATGTCAAGTTTCTTCTAAAGGTTCTCTCTGATTCTCCGATTGCGATTGTTATTCATTGGACTTTTAAACTTGATTTGTTTTTTTATGATAAGGTCTTCTATATTTGATCGGATCGAAAGATTTGAATGTTGTATTTAGTTTGTAAACAAACAAAGATGAGCTTTTTCAAAACAATGAATCTTTATTTCTAAGTCTTTTATTTCTATAGAAAAGAAAAAGGGACCCTATTTCTAAATGAATTTTATTCTAAAATTAAGAAAAAGGGAGGGTTGTTGTATAGTACAACAATTGGCGATTCACTGAAAGAACCAGTTATCTCTGAAAAAATAAGATGAATACTATATTTTTAGTAAGTAAAGATTTTTAAAGATAATGAAAACTATCCTAGGATAATCAAAAATAAAATCTAACTTATGAAAAAAGATAAAAATTATTTGCAATTTCTTTCTAGTTTCTTGAAAATAAAAACATTTTTGGGTTATCTCAAGCTTTGATTGGTATTAATAATGAAGTAAGTGAATTTCTCCAAGTCTGGTTTTATAATATACTCTATTGTCATAGGTATTTCCTCTGCTGCCTGCAAACGTTCATAGTCTCAACAGGGTTACCTTTTAACCATTAACTATTCATTGTCCCAGCCAACTAAGATTATGAATTTTTAAAAGATAAGTTCATAAGACATATTATCTCATGTTTTTTGTCTTTTATTTATTTTTTTATTTTCAAGAGCTATTGTTCTGGTTTGGTAGCCAGTTAATAACAATGCCATTCACTAGTTGTAATTAAACTGAACAAGCTGGCTCGTGATGAGACCCCTTGTCTTATATTTATAAGCCATTACCCTGTTTTGATGTGCAGTATTGGTAATGTCAGTTTCATTACTTCTTATGAATATGGTAAGTTGGCTCATGATGAGACCTCTTATCTCTTAAAAAATTTACATAATTTCTTAGAATTACATTCTAAAAAATCACAACCTAAATGGATGGGGTGAAGTAGTTTTATCCTTAAGAATCAATGGATGACAATTTTTTAGAGTTTTTTGAGTACCAAGACTTGAATAATATTTACTTTTATAGATAACCTCTCTCTGCTTAATAAAATTATAATGATTTACATTTCCCTCAAGTTTTTCAAAAGATCATGCAAATAATTGATATAATCTTTCAAAGTTTAACATCTTATTTAAAACTATCAAAAGACTATGATCATTTCTTTAAAAATTCTTATTTACACAAAAGAAATATTTTTAATATTCTTCCTAGGAATTTTCTAACAAGTAAACAGTCAATTAGAGACTTATTAACAACCTTTATTTGCAAAAACAATTAAAAACTTTGCAGAAAGGAATATGTACAGTTTAAGAAGGGGTTACCTCCTTATGAAAAGAATTTCTTCAAGATAAGCCAATTTACAGGAAGAGATTCTCTCTTACCTGTTAGATCTTGGAGTATGAATGTATTTGAGCCTATCTTTTCAACGATCTGAAATGGTCCAAGCCACATTTTCTGAAACTTGGTATGCTTACCTTTTTCTTCATGTGCTTTATCCCATTTTTGAACAAGATCACCAATTGATAAAATTTTTGAGCCGGTAGAACTTGTATCAAAAGAAGATTTTACAAGCTGTTGATGTTTTTCATGAACAATTTTAGCTTTATCTCTATCTTCTTCTAGTTTAAGGATTTGATCATATCTCAATTGAATGGATGAAGAAGGATTTTCTTCAATAAATTGCACTAGGGCTAATGATGGAAGAGTTAAATTTGATAGTATCACAACTTCTTTTCCATAAACTAAATTGAAAGGTGAAGTTCCTATTGAAGCTTTTTCAGTGATACGATCAGCCCATAATGCAAAGACTAAAGACTTGTGCCAATTCTTTTGATTTTGATCAATAGTCCTTTTAATGATTTTGATGAGATTTTTGTTAGTGGATTCAGCCAAACCATTACCTTGTGGGTAATAATTTGCTGAATATTTCAGTTTAAAACCTCTTTTGACTGTAAATTCTATTAAACTGTTTCCGGAAAAATAAGATGCATTATCAAAGACAAGAGCTTGAGGTACACCAAACCTGGTTATGATGAATTGATCTATGAAATCAATAATTGCATCAGAATTGGCTACCTTCAAAGGGATTGCTTCTACCCATTTTGTAAAGTAATCAGTTGCAGTAAGAATGTACTTGTGTTGTTTGGAAGAATGAGGTACTATCTCACCAATAATATCAAGCCCCCATTGTTCAAATGGTTGCTCAATACTCACTGGTTGCAAAGGAAAAGTTGGTTTCCTTTGTCTTCCACTTGCAGTTTGGCAAATTCTGCACTTCCTTACATAGTCATGTGTATCTTTAAAAAGGGTAGGCCAGTAATAGCCAGCACGAATTATTTTGTGAGTTGTGGTATCACCTCCAAAATGACCTCCTGCTGGTCCATCATGTAACTCCTGCAAAACCTTTTCAGCTTCAGTCTTTTCAAGACATCTTAATAAAATTGAATCATAATTTTTTCTAAATAACACATTATCAATGATCTCATATTTAATAGCTTTTAACCTTAAAGCACGTTTTCTCTTATAGCTGAGATCAAAAGGAGCATACCCATTTTTCAAGTAATAGATGAGATCAGCATACTGAGATTCAGAATCTGTAATATTTATCTGACTTACTTGAATATCTTGATTTGAATCTTGATTTTCTGGTATGTTATGAGCTCCTGCTAATAATCTGCAAAAACCTTGTCCTCTAACAATCTTAGCTGGTTTAATATCAACATCATATTCTTGCAAAGATGTTACCCAATTAGCTCGTTTTTCTCCTACTTCTCTTTGAATTAATAATTGCCTCACTGCAAGGAATGGGACAATGATTTTTGTATGAGTTTTTAAGAGAAAAGGTCTGAAATGCTTGATTGATTTAAACACAGCAAAGGCTTGCTTTTCAACATCGGAATAATTCAGTTCAGCTCCTTGCAGATTTGAGCTAAAGAAAGAAATTGGTGCTTCAATTTTCTGATCATTGAGCTGTGTTAAAACATCTGCATAGGATGTCTCAGTGGCTAAGGTATACAAAATAAAATCTTTAGAAAAATCCGGGGTACTCAATGCTGGTGCATTAATGATCGCTTGTTTGATTGCTTCAAAGGCTTCTTTCTCTTTATGCCCCCATTTGAATACTGAATTATTCTTGATCATATTTTGCATAGGTAAAACAATTAAAGAAAAATCAGGAATGAATCTTTTTACAAAATTGATCTGTCCAAGAAATGATTGCATGGATTTTTTGTTATGAGGTAAAGAAATATCAGAGATTTCTTTTACTCTATCTGGATCAATGTATATACCATCTTTTGACACAACAAATCCTAAGAGTTTTCCTTCATTCAAAGCAAAGAAAGATTTCTTTGGATTTAAGGAAATACCAAACCTTCTACATCTTTCAAATATTTTCTTTAGATCATGTAGATGATTGGTTCTCTTTTTTGAAAATACTGTTATGTCATCAAGATAAACAACAACTGATTTATTGATCAGACCTTTAAACGCTATATCCATGGCTCTTTGGAAAGTTGCTCCTGCATTTATTAAACCAAAAGGCATTTTTTGATAAGCATAAGTTCCCCATTTTGTTCTGAAAGTTGTTTTCAATCTGTCATCTGGATGAACTAAGACTTGATTATAACCTGAAAATCCATCAAGAAAGGACATAAGTTCAGAACCAGCTACCTTTTGAAGTATCTGTTCCATGGTTGGCAATGGGAAATTGTCTTTTAAACATGCCTTGTTTAAATTTATGAAATCAATACAGATTCTTATATCACCATTTTTCTTCCTTACAGGTACCATATTGGAAACCCAATTGGAGTGCCTGACAGGAAAAATGATTTTGGCTTTTAAAATTTTATTAAGTTCTGATTTGATTTGTCCTTCGAGATTAGGATGAACCTTCCTTAACTTTTGTTGAACATGTTTAATATCAGGAAGCATTGGAATTGTGTGTTGAACAACTGAAGTATCATATGTTTTTAAATCATCATAATTCCAAGCGAAAACGTTTTTATATTTTTTCAAGAGTTTAATGAAAGCATTTCTTTCCTCTGATGTTAAATTGAGTCCTAAATTAACATTTTGAGGTTTGGAATCAGAACCAAGATTCACTAATTCAAACTTCAAAGTGGAACTTTGAAGTTTGGAATTAGTGACTTTCTTGAATCTGTCCTTAATATCATATAAGTCCTCCAATTTAACAACAGATTTTGGAATGGGATTTTCATTTCCTTTTGAAGCAATTTGTAAATCATGATCTTCTTCGTCAATAATTTGCTCATCATATGATTTCTCTGAAGTCATGAAATTTAAAATATCTCGATCATGATAGAAGACTCTCCAATTTGTTACATTGTCTGGGACAGATGGACGAAAAATTAATTCTACAGAAAACCTATCAGGACTGCAATCTTCAGCAGGTAGGAGTTTAGATGCAACATTAGCTAACAAGTCAGCTGATGTATTCTGATTTCTAGGAATAGGAGAAATATTGAATGCTAAAAAATGAGTGGTGAGGTCTTGTACTAGGGTTTGATAGTGTTTAAGATGTCCTGAAAGGCAATGAATAGTATTCCTAACTTGTTTTATGACAATTTCGGAATCACCAAAGACTTTCAAGTATTTAACATCTAACCCTATAGCTTTATAAAGTCCTTGAACGAAGGCTTCATATTCTGCAGTATTGTTAGTACACTCAAATTCTAGCCTACATGACAGCATGGTTTTCTCTCCATCTGGGTCAATTAAAATGCATCCTGCTCCAGCTCCATCACTAGAATTTGATCCATCAAAATATAACGACCAAAATAAAGATTTATCTATTGACTTATCTACAATTTCATCAGAAGTATTTACAATTCTGGAAGAATCAGATTGTGAAAAATTTTCTACTTGAGAAACAAAAGTATTTACAGAAAAAGGTGATTGGGGTGCTCTAAAGTTTCCAAGAAATGATTCAGCAGAATAACCTCCAAGAATATTGTTGTTGAATGCCACAGGTTCATTAGGTTGTTCAAATTCAGTGACAGTATGTGTCATATGTTTTTCTCGTTCGATTTTGATTTGATTTGGTTTCCCTTTGTAGGGAAGCCACATATGTGAATAATCAGTCGAGATATAACCATTAAGTTTCGCAGACCAGTCCCTGCTTAAAATTAATCCATAGAATTTAGGAATATCAGCAATCAATATATCAATTCTTTGGACAATTCTAGGATCGGAAGCTAATCTGATAGTAACTGAATTGATTTCTCCTACAACTTGAACTTTAGAGAGATCCAATTGAACAATATGTACTACCGATTTCTGTGGTTCGATATTCAATTTGGCACAAACAGAAGTAGGCATTATATTGGAGGAAGCTCCAGAATCAATCAAACAATTGTGCAGATTTTTATTGTACATTTCATATGTCAGAAGAAAAAGAGGAGTTTGAGAATTTGACTTTTCTCCAATGAGCACAGTATCAGTAGCATCTACCTTATCTGGTGGTTTGCCAGCTCCTATAGCTGCTTTTGTAACTACACCGCTTGGTAAAGGAGCAACTGGTGTAGCGTTTAATTATTTCAATAACAACTTCTGCTAGTGTTTCAGTTTGCTGAGTTCATGTAAGGAAATGTTGGCTTCGATCTTTTTCATGTCTTCAACAATATTGTACTCCATAGGATCTGACACTACTAAAGTCTTTGTTGTCGATGTGGGAGGATTAGAAGAAGATGGCTGATTTTGAGTAGGCAATGGAGAAGCTTTCTTTGCAGGGGATTTGTCTTTGGTACTTGGAGTTGTGATTTTCTTTTTAGGAGCTGTTTATATAGGCTCTGCTGTAGATTTACTCCTAGTACTTACAGGCATGGCTTCTTGTTCTACCTCACTATCAGAATTAGGGAGAATAAAATCCCACATTCCATGTAATTCAACTATTTCTTCATTCTCATCTTCCTCATCCGATATTAAAGATGTATCCTCTTCTTCTTCTTCTTCTTCTGATTCTGCATTAGAGATTGCATTAGGAGGTTTAGATTCAACTTGGTTTCTTCTGAAATTTAGGAATAGTTTTTTAGTAGAAGTTTCAGCTACTTGTTTTTTAATTTCAACCATTTCATTTGACACGGTTTTAAGAACTTTCTGTAAACCTTCCATGTCATATGGATCTTTGGCCTTTTTCTTTGAATCATCTCTGAAGCTGACTTTCTTTGATTTCCTTTCCTCAATAGCATTTTTCTTTTCTAGAGAAGTAATCTGTTTTTCCACTGCAACAGCCTCTTTCATACTCTCAGCTAATGTAGGCTTTGCAGCTCTGTCTACGAAAATTGCTATTTTTGAAGGTAAGGCAGTTATGTACCATTCTATTCTGACCTGTTCACTAGGCTGTGAATCTGTGTGAATTTTGTTCAAGAGTTTGTTGAATCTAGTGTTGAAATCTTTAATGGGTTCTCTGGGCTATATTTTCAAATTTGAGAGATCGTTGAGTAAAGTAGCTATTGATCGATCATATCCAAATTTGGTTAAAAAATGATCTGCAAAAATGGCCCAACTTGTTATGGATCCCGAAGGTAATGAAAAGTACCATGATCCCGCTGCTCCTTGAAGAGTATAAGGGAATAGTCTGACTACAACATCTTCATATGTGACTCCATTCAAATTTACAGCCAACATAAAGTTATTGATATGTTCTTCAGCTTGGATGTTAAGATCTGGACTAAATTTCGGAAGCCATTTTCCAGGATTGTCTGGTAAATCATGTAAAGGTGCAGCCATGTTGACTGCCCCTGGAGTAGCCCATGGTCTAGCCATTATCGGAACGACTATTGGAGGAGTAGTAGAAACTGGTGGTGTTTGGATAGAAGTTGTTGGAATAGATGATGTTGAAATTGATGATGACTGAGAGGAAGATGATTGCAGAGATGATGATTGAAGAAATGATGTGGAAACAACTATACTTTGTTGAGTTGGGATTTCGGAAACAGGTAATTGAGTATGAGATGATGAACTTGTATCACTTTCTGATTCCGATTGAATTCTTTTTGTCTTGCCCTTACTAGGTAAAGGAAATTCTTTAGGAGGAATACCAAGTTTTTCACTTTGTAGCCTAGTAAGAGGTTTCGAAGGAATAAATTTTGAGCTTACACTACCTTCCGATATTTCAGACTCTTCAAGAGATAATGAGAATCCTTTCAATTTATGAATTAAATCTTGAACTTCAGGAGACTCAGGAGATTGCTTTTCTGAATGTTTTGAGATTTTGGTAGTGGGTGTATGAATATTTTCTGCAATTTCTTCTCTAGGATTTTGAATTTCAGAAGAAATTGAAGAAGTTAATGAGGGTGTTTTGCTCTCAGAATGGCCTGTGGATAAAGATTTACTTGCCATTCATAGCTCAAGCCCTTCTTCTAGCGCCAAAAATGTTGAAGCCTAGAAAATATCTGCTTCAAACATCGGGGAAAACCACCCGGTCGAGACCTTAAGACAACTCCTTTTCCGTTTGGAATGGTGGCTCTGACTGGATTTAAAGGACCAGTTTCCTTATAAATAAATGGGTTGGTGAGGGGTTGATTTGGATGAGTGAAAATGGGACTAAATTGACTGAAATAAAACTATCTAATTAAACTAAATGCTGATAAAGAAATTCTAACACTAACCCGGGTAATTATATGTGAATACAACTTAAGATTGTTCCAATTTAAAAATAACCATGAAAATGTATTATTATTTAAATTGAAATGTGCAGAAACGAATAAAGATAACTCTATTTAAGAAATTAAACAGATTTATATTTGCATATTGCATTCATCATTGTATACCATCTATATATGCTTATAAAAGATAATATTTCAATTATACTCAGAAATGATATATAAAAGGAAACATTATGAAAACCATATATAAATGATAGCAAATTATCAAGCGAATATCATATAACAAAGGAAATCAATGGTGAACAGATAGAAATACCTCATTCATCTTGAAGACTGTCAAATGAAATCTGATATTCTAATCCAGTAAATCCGATATAAAATTAAATCCAAAGGTACAGAAATGCAACACTTCAAAGATAATTTTAGCACAAAATCACCAGATGTGATCCTTTATCAAATATAAGAGGGAATGGAGTACATAAATGTAAGCTCCAAGTCCAAAAAATATTACAACTTCGGATCCTTCTCTAAATGCATGAGAGGGATTTAAATAAGAAATTACATAACAAAATCCTACTACTACTGCTACAATCTATCAAATTAAAAACATAACTGCTATCTTAAATGAAACTGATTCATTGCTTCTCTTTCTCGCTTGATGTAGCCAAGTTACATATCTTCAGCATATCTTGGAGCCTTGGTGGATGACTCATCTCGGAATGCAGCTGTCCAGCATAGGTGGCATCGGAAAATTCTGGAATTAAACAATTGACAACATTTGAAAGGAATTTAACAGCCATTTGTTGATTGTTTGGATTTATTAAATAGGTCAACATATTTTCCCAAGATATTGCTTGAAGTTTGTCGATTTGTTGACTTTTATTCACCATTTCTTCTTTCCACCTGTTTTCTGTTTCTTTCACTTAAGGCAAACTGCCAGGAACACAGTTTGAAATAAGACTGATTGAATACAAACTGTCATTTATAAATTGAGTGATATTACTCATCATACTCCTAGCCCTTGATATTGCTCTCTCAGCTTTCATTATCTGATGTTCCCATTTTTTAAACAAGATTTCTTTATGTCTTTCCTCTATTCTAGGAAGATTAGCTTCTCTTCCTTTTTCTGTATCTTGCCAATTGAGAAATTCAGAAATCTTTTCATCAGCATCATCGATTTCTTGTCTGAGAGTAATAACGTTCTAGATCAAGGATGAGGTAATATCACAAAATGGTTCTGCCTATGACAGTTTTGCACAAAATTCATTCAATTGTTGAGACAGTAGTTTATTAGTTTCAAGAGCTTCTGATTTAAATTCAGTTAGCTTCGGGAAATCTTTGAACCTATCTAAAGCTGTTTGAAACTCCTTTTCTTGTACAATCTTCGCATTCTTCTCATTTTGTAATAAACCCTGTAACTTGGAAATTTCTTCATTCAATTGTTGTTGTTTGCCTAAGACCTGTTCATCAACTTTCTTCTTTTCTTCGGCCAGCTTTTCTTCTAACTCTTTGGACCTGAGTTCTTGATCTTGTAGTTGTTGTTGCAATTGAGCAACCTTTTGCTGACTTTCCTTAGTTTTCTCTTCAAGTGAAGCTATATAGAGATCTTTCTGAGTCATCATCTGAGAAACTTCTGCAGCTTTATCAATTGTTGCAGCACTATATGCCCCTGCATATTGAGACAACTTAGTGAGATCCTGAGATGGATTCACTTCAGTGTTCTTGTAAACAATATTCATAAATTCTTCCGATGGAGTTGAAAACATGTCCTGATCCATATTCCTTCTTTTTCTCTGTCTTCTAACAACAACCTTATGCTTAGGGCTGTAAAATACATCTAAAGGAGGGATCTCCTCGATCTTCAATACAATCTGCCCTGTAGGATGTTCAGGAATGATTTCGACATCCTGCTCTATTTGCTCTTTATCTTTATCTTGCAGTCCCAATCGCTGAGCGAATTGATCATATTGTTTCAATAATTGAGAGGAAACATTAAGATCAATAGAGTCTACAATCTTCTCAGTAGTTTCTTTTCCTCTCGATTGCATGTCTGCTTTCCCTGTATATGTTTTCTGCTCAATGGTTTTGCTATCCGATCCTCCTTTTTGATTATGCACATCGGCATCAGTACTTGTGCATTTTTCTGTTGTTTGAGCAGTGGATTGCTGACCAGTATTTTGATCAGATTTATTATCAGTATTTCTTTTCTGAGCATCAGGTTTTCCAACAGTGACCACCTTTGCAGTATGTACAGTTGGCTGGTTAACAGCCGATTGTGTAATGACTTTACCAGTAGATGTTTCTCCTGGTGTTTTTCCAGATGTACTTTCTATCTCTGACCCTTGTGTTGGAATTCTTAGTTGGTCCAGAGGAACTCTTAACAATCTCTGACTTCTGAATAACAAAAATTTATTCATTTCCTCCTTTTGGAATTTAGACTTGGCTAAATCATAAATTTGAGGAAAATTATCCAACGAAACAAACAAATCATCAAACTGATCTGGTTCATGCTCAAATCGAGCAATTGAAACTGAAGCAGTAACATTAAAGGCTATCTGTTGCGGATCATACTGTCTTCCTGGAATGGTTGCAAATTTACAACCCTTTATTTTGGTGACTTCTTTTTCAGCATGTTTGAAGTCATTTAAAGTAAACTGACCACAATTGAATGGGAATTGAGGCCACATTCTCTTCTTACTATTGTTTAAAGACCTGGATATTCCTTCAACTGTTAATTGATAGGAAATTTCTTGAGCGAGAAGTTTGTCTGGAACAATAAGAGGAAGAACATGTGGTTCCACAATACTACCAAAAATCTTGATGTATGTAAATTTCTCCTCCCCAAACCAATCTCCTATTGCGGATAAGTCAGCTTTAGCTTTATCAGAGAATCTAGGAGGGAAGCGATTGAAAATGGTTTGGAAAACAGGGATAAGGAAACCATGGCAGATTCTATATACATTATCTTGGAAATGAACTTTCCAAAGAAGTTTATGATATATATGAATTGGGGTAGGGTCTTTGGGAGTCCATTTCCATCCAAACATGGGAAACTCGGAATTAAAACAAAGAGCATCTAGAATATAGGCACAAAAGAAAAAAGGAGTGGAATTTCCAGCGGTTTTATCTTGTCTGTACTCAAGTATTCTATTAGCCATTCTATCAGAAACAATAACAGCCCAATCCATAATGTCGGAATTGACAACAGCTAGGATTAATGAGACCATTTGTATAGAAAACCTAGCTGAATTATCATTGCCAAATAATCTACACATCATGGCAGCGGCATAGCAATACGGAGGTAAAAGGGAATCTACAGAATACATACCGGATGCTTCATTTCTGTGTTTCTCTGGATTTTTCTTCCAATCTCTAATAGGATCAAATTGGAATTTATTATTATCAGCGAACTCTTTGATAAATTCTTTGTTATACACCTTCTGCGGGTCCGGAAGGTGATACATTGCCTTAATGTCTTCTGCTTTGAACGACCCAAAAGACACTCCAGAAGCTGAAACAAACGTTCTGTCCTGTATCTTCACACTATCGGTGACCCATCAAATTACATCATAATAAGGCATGATGCTCGCTCTGGCTGCAATTCGAAGCAAAAATGAATTTGCAAGTGTTTTTTCAGTAATCTCAGAGTCGGAATCTGAGCTATCTTCGTCTGGAACTGATGCCTTTTCCACTGTGACTTTGGGGTTTTGTTTCTCCAATAGATTGTAGACTCCTTCCCACGTCATTCTTCTGAGCCCTTGGCATGATGTACCTGTGACTAATCTCAGTTTTGTAGGCTTTTCTTTTGAAACTGTAGGAGTCTCAACAAACTTAACAGGAACAACGGTCTTGGCTCTTCTCGCTCTCTTCGACATTTCTGCGTTTGCTATTGCTTCCCTTTGTCTGTGAATGAAAGGGCTTGGTGTTCCTTGGCTCTGCAAAATAATAAACTTTCAGTCGTGACAAACAAGCAACTTGAACGGAACGTTTATGAACAAATGATTCGTTATTTATTAGTTTCGTATAGCGCGTAAATGTTCTTTTTGGGTCACACTCACGTATTAAAAACCAAATCATCAACCAATATTCATTCGATTTGCTATTAAATTCCTACGTACAAATGAAGATTTGGCGCTTGTGAAATATTATAATATTCACCTATCCGAAATTTTTCGAATGTAATAAATATCATTTATGAATCGCATCGAAAGTTTTCAACTGGCACATGAATATCATAACACAGATTTCTTTGATTGGCCGATTCCGATTGAAAACTTTTCCGATTTCCAATTAGATTGTTGCAATCGGGGAATTTCAATCGAAAAGAATTGTTAATAGCTTTCTCCGCTTTCCGACGGTGGGGTCTACCATACAAAAGTTTTTTATTTAAACGGACAAATGTTTGTTTTCCCTTTTGTAAAGTGTTTTTATAATAAGCGCACATCGCATCGAAGAAATTGAAATTGACCGCAAAGAGATTATTAGAGAATGCTCCGATCATGCGATTGCGATTGATCGCATCGCATCGGAGATATATAAATAGATAACTTTAAACTCTTTGCGATTGAAGATTTGCGATCGAACTAATCACATCGAAGGATTTGGGTTTGTATGTCAAGTTTCTTCTAAAGGTTCTCTCTCACCCTTATGTCACTGTCACCGTGAGCAGAGGAGTAATAATCTGAAGGTTGAAGCCATTGTCACCGTGAACAGAAGACTGGTGAATTGAAGATTGAAGGAGAAATTATGGGCCTCATTGTGAGAACTGAACCAGTTGGCACTAAGTACTTGGAAGGATATCCCCAAATCCAAGAAATGTTGCAACAAGCAGGATGGCTGCAATTCCTTGAAAAATTCAGTGGCTTCCACAAAGAGGTTACTAAAACTTTTGCAAGATCCTTTAATGGAGCTGAGGTTGAAGTTGGAGATATTAAATTCACTGTCATAGAGGATTTTATTGCAGAAGCAACAAGATTTCCTAGACAAGGAGAAAGGTGGTTTAAGAACAGAGAATTTCATAGCGAATCATGGAAGCAGATACCCAAGTCACCAGGTATGGATGTCACTGTTTTTAAAAAGGGTATCCCTAGCTCTGCATTAAAGAACAAATGGAGAAACATTTTGCTTATCTTGCAAAAATTCATCACTTGTGAAGGGAGATATGGTACTTTCTATGTTTACCATATTAGGTTGATAATGCATTTTCTAGAAGAAGAACTCAACTTGCCCTTTTTCCTGCTTCATAGTTTAAAGAAAATGGCTTCAAGTGTTCAAAAGAGAATTCAATTTCTAGAGACAACCTTATACCACCATGGTCTAGTCAAGATTTTAATTGAATATCATTTAGCAAAAATGGGAGATACTTGGGATGACTTCTTCGTGAGAAATCACTTTGAGGAACCAAAGGAACCCCCACCTGAAGATAAGCCTACAAAAAGAAGCAGAAATTGGAAATCCTCTAAAACTGAAACTGGTAAAACAATACAAGAAAGTAGTGAAGAAATGATTTCTGAAAAATTAGTTCAGATCAAGAAGCAGCTTAAGAAAGAGAGGATCATAAGAAAATTTTCCAGAGAAAAAGGAGAAGGGCCATCTCAACTGAGGAGGAGACATAGACTTAGGGGGATACTAAAGATAACAAAAGTTAAACAAACTGGAGTTATAAACATAGAAGATGAAGAGACACCTACTGAGGAAGAATTTGATGAATAAGCTCCTGAAATAGACCCACAACAAGAAATTTACAACTATGTTCAATCATTGGAGAGAAAAGCTTCAGAGAGTAGAGACAGAACCCCTAGTCCTCCACAGTCCGAAATAGACGTGCTAAGAAGAGATAAGTACGAGCTAGAAGTACTTAATTGACATATCAGGACTGAGAATGATATTCTGAGGGAGAAAGTTAAACTAAAAACCAGTATGAACTCTACCCTGTCTCTACAAATGGACAAAGTGGAAAAGGCCAACGAAAAATTGAAAAAGAGAAACAAAAAGTTAATCAGGGCACTTACCAATTTAAGTTTCAAGTTAGTCATTAGGAAGCCCAGAAGGCCTTTAACTACCAGAAAAATCAGAAGAAGAGGGTTGGATGTTCTTGCATAGGTCATAGAGTTCACGGAATAGTTGCATGAGGACATGCAAGAATCTAGCAGTGGGGGTATGTTGAGCTCCAAGAATGTTCTTTCTTTCACCACATTCCACTCCATTTCTTTTGTCCATTATTAATCCCAGGCTCAATTGATCAATGAAATTAGTTAAAATTGCTTTAAGAATGAATATCATGACTAACTTGCTATGTTTTTATGATCTTGTCATTGTAGCACTTTTTGAACTAGGACTAGCTACAGAATGCAGACATTCTGTAGCTAGTTGCCAATTCTGCAGCTGTCTTCATGTTTGAACAGGTTCCAGGTGTCCTCTCAGGGAAAAACACACATGGTTGTATTCCAGATCATGCCCTCAACATTTTTTGCTCTCCACGAAGATTGCACGGAATTCTGTACTTGGTTATGCACGTGGGAACTCAAACTAGGAGATAGACTCCTAATAGGACAAGGACAGTCCAGATGTCCTTAGTCATATTACGATGCCACCTTTAGAGTTCTAGTTCGATTTTAATATGGAAAGACAATGATCCCTGGATTATCTCGGATTTTGTTATGTAAATTTTCTATAAATGTAGCTCGGGAAACCGAGGGACAAGGTTAGATTTTGGCTGGATCTTGTGTTTTACTGCTAGATTTCAGAAGTACGAAAACACTATATTTTTGAAGTAATCTCTCTTTAATGCAAAAGACATCATTTCCTTGAAGCGTTGAGTCAATCTTGACGTGGATTTCATGCTACTCTGGTGGTAGAGGGCCCCTGCCTCCTGAGCAGCCTTGTTTATACGTTTTAGATAAGTATTTTAGTCTCGTTTTCATTTCTAGCTTAGATAAGTTTCTGTTCATAGTTGATTTCATTAATCATCACAGTTATACTTACTCTAATAAACTCTTCCAAAATATCATTATGATGAATAAGGCAGAGCTGTGGTGTTGTAGATTTTATTTGCCATTCCTTTCGTTAATTATCACAGTTAGACTTACTCTAATAAACTCTTCCAAAATATCATCATGATGAATAAGTCATAGCTGTGGTATTGTAGGTTTTAGTTTCTTGTTTATACTATGTGTCATAGCCGGTCTTACTCAAACAAACTCTTCCAAAATATCATGAACAACGAATAAGAAACAGCTGTGGTGTCTTAGATTCTGGTTGTATTTTCTTTCAGTCTTATATTTATGTTCAACTGCATCGAATAATACATCCATACTTGTTTTACAAACTCTTCCAAAATATCATTCCTATCGACGAGATGGACTGTAGAATTCCATAGACTAGTGGCATGTTAATTCAGTTATAGTACTCCGGAGGTAGATTGCATTTAGTTCAGCTCTGTCATTTCATTTCCAATTTGATAGTGGCTTTTCAGTTTAACATTGTTCACTATAGACTAGCAACACCCTAGTGTAGTCTTAGCTCACTGTATTAACATTCCAAGTTTAGTTGCTATCCATTGAATTTTAAATTGCATTAGTTGTTAAATTTAAATACCACGCTCTTCATTATTTACAAAACTTCTTTTGTTCCAAACTCATACTAATACATAATTATTTGGACAGAAGGTAGTATCAGTCTAAGGCCTGGAGTATTTTGCAACCTTTTTACCATTTCACAAATAAGCCTTTTCTCAAAGACTATTCTAAAAAGAAATCTGTAACTTTTGAGTGAGGCCTAGTGGTGCTAGATTGAGTTGCAGAACAGACTTAGGAGCTAGTTTAGAGTAGAAATCTTATGATGCTACAAATGTTCTTTTCCAAATATGTTTCAATAAACCTTTAACCATGGATGAGATGTTGTAACATTGTAATTTGTGTTAGAGTCAGCCTTTGCAGCCTTCCTCCAGTGATCAAACATGCTCTTTCAAAGTGATTTTAAAGTGTCAAGGTCAAATTTTTTCATTTCAATGAGTCTTCAAGCAAAATTTGGTCACTAGGCATTAGGTCTAGGGTTTGTTTTCACTCTTTTCAAAGTTGTCCAAATGTCAGTCCATGTCACCATTCAGCTGAGTGTGCCATCATTTAGAGGGTTTTCATCATCATTTCAAATTCTATTGGGTCATTTTACATCTTGTTCATGCTTCAGTTGTGCCTTGGTAAGGTCCATTTCCCTCTCCTAGGGTTTTGGAGGTAATTTCTCTTGGACGGTCAAATCATTGGAAAAACTTGTATCCTGATGTTCACACACCTTCCCCTATCCTTAATATACCTTATTAAACACTTCCCATCATTGATATCCCCAAAATTCCTCATTTTTGCACAAACCCTAGTTTCTTGCCACAACTTGGCAATTTTCTAGGCTAGGCCTGTGTTTTGCCCTTTTGGACCCCTTCCCCTCACTCAATCTCTGAGATTCCACTTTCCCCTACTTCCTAACATCCCTCCCTACTTCCCAAAATTTATCCAAGAATTTAGGAGCCCCTTATCCCCTTCATTTCGCTTCATTTCGACAAAATTTCTTGTTTCACACATCGGGATAAGTTTCACTCAAAAGATGTTTCATAGCAATAAAAGATGAATTTTTGAAAAATGAGAGAGGCTTTTGTCCAAAACATTCCAAGGAAGAAAAAACTCCTTCCATTTTTACACAGGTGTCATGGTTTTAGAGAAATGTCAAAAATACCGTTGCCTCAAGGGAATTGATGCACCTGCTGGAAGTAGTGTTGGGAGATTTGATTTTTGATAGGTAAAATGAGATCCAAATTGAGAAATTACACTTGGTTTGAATATCCAACATCTAAATCTTTCCAAAGAGCTATCATGAGCTCAATTTGGATGCCGGGAAGTACTTCAAAATCAGGCTGAAAGGCGCGAGACCCACTTAGCTCAGGGGTGAGACCCATATGATTGGGACACTTGCTGGAGGAAAAAATTATATTTTTGGATTTTTCATGGAAATTTATGCATTCTCAAAGTATTTCCGAAGCATTTCATCAGGTTCTGGATGGTCAAAAGGCCCAAAAACACCATGAAAATCACTCTGCCACCTTTTGCACCAGCAGGAAGTACTTCTGGGAGAATGAAGTTTTGGAGGGTCAAATGAGCTCCAAATTGGGAAATTATACTTGGGTTGGATAGCCAACATCTAGGGCTTTCCAACGAGCTATCATGAGCTCAATTTGGATGCCAGGAAGTACCTCAAAATCAGGTTGAAAGGCGCGCGACCCACTTGTTTCAAGGGTGAGACCCACTTAAATTTTTGGCTGAATTTTCAACTTCCAGCTCAGAGTTTCGGCCAGTTTGGACCAGTTTTTCTTGGGGATGAAATTTTTGAGTTATTATGATGTAAATTTATGTTTGGCATGTAACTTTGGTTCATTTTTACCTATTCTAGAAGATTCAATCTTAAAAAAGTGAAAATCATGTAAATGAATCAGTTTCCACTCTTTTAGAGGCAAGTTGTTAGCTGTCTAGATTTTAGTTCCTTGATTAGAATTTGGTTGAAACTGACCCCTGAAGGAGGAATTCGACTCCTAGAGGTGTGGGAAGGGGTTAGGATGGTCTATATGATGTAATTTCTCAATCATTTTCAGAAGTTGGAGGGTTGGACTCTTGGGAGACTTTTGGCACCATTGTACATACTTTTTCATATTTTGGCTAAGGAAAGATCAGAGGTTTTGCGGCACTTGTTGGGATCCTTGTGGTGTTTTGTTCTTGATGGTGTTTTCTCTCTGTTTACTGTAAGTTCTTCCTGTTTAATGTATGCCATTCTTTTCATATGCTTCTGAACTAAATTGAATGAGTAGATGAGGTTGAATCCATCGTTTACCGTGCTCTGCCTTTGAATTCATTTAGTTCTATATGTTTTCGACTGTTTGAAGAGGATCCAAGTTCTTTTTTTCCCTCTTCAGCTCCTCGTCGGTCTGATCTGTCCGTATATCCAATTAAAGGCATCAAGACAATCACCTACCTCGCCCCAACTCGAAATCTGCAAAGGTCTGACCTTATCCCCGGACCCAAAATTTGTTTTCCCATTTCTCCAGCGAAAACCCAAAAAATCAAAAATCAAACTTACCTATCTCTTTACTAGCCTAAAATCAGCTCCTATCGTAAGTCATCTCGCACCCTATTGCTTATTTTATCGAGATTGACGGAGAGAGCCCTCTCCTACCCTCGTAGGGCTAGCTACGAGTCTAAGGTTGGTTTGATGTTGCCTCGAGTTTTGCCTTTTTCAGCCTGAGGCATATTCGAGCGCTAACATAGTGGCGACCATACTGGGGATGAAATTGGTTTTCTTGTTAGTGTTATTTGATTTATAGCTACAGACGGAGTCTGAAGTCACGCCAGGTAGCCTTCGAACTGCACATTGCTCTGCGAGTGCATAGTAGATAAAAGCTGCTTCAGTCGATCTTCGGTCTAGCTTGTAATCGTAACACTTAACTTGTAAATTGCCCCAGTATGTGTATCAAGTTCAGATCTGATGGTTGATGGTGAAAAACGGTCAGACATCGCAAGGCTGAAATCATTCACCTGGCGATTTCATTCACTGAACAATTCAGAAATCGATGCTTCATGGTGACTTCACTGCAGGGAGATCAGTAGCTGTGAGATTTTCAAGATGGACCGAATCACAAGAAGATACGCTCCCATGAGCCGAGATCACATTCCAGGTTTTCCGAATAAGATGCCCAAGGTAGATTGGTCAAGGAATCTGCCTACGTTTAACAATGATGGTAAGAAGGATGCTGCGTTACATCTGGTTAGATTTCACATGCATATTCGCAAGTTGAAGGTGGATTTTCCTGAAGATTGCTTGATGAAGATATTCCTGGCCACTCTGGAAGGTGAAGCCCAATCTTGGTATGAAAATTTGTCACTGGCCTGTATTTATTGTTTAAAGGATTTTCATGCCCTGTTCATTGAAAGATATCAAGTATCTTATCCATCATTAAATTTAGTTCATGATTGTTGCAAACATGCTTCTACTTTTATTGAAAGCCTTGAAAAATATTATGAAGATGATAATTTTATGTATGATGAGATCATGGAAGCCCTGTATGAAAATCCATTTCAACAGCATAAAGATGATCATGAAAATTTGCAGCAGGATCAAGATTTTAGTGTGGTGGAAGATGAAGGAATTTTGCATCTTGACAGTCAACAGGAATTACATGAAATGGATCAGCAGTATGAAGAAAATCTGTATACTCCTTCACTTGAAATCAATGAAGACAATCACTGCATAAGGCAAAAAAAACAAAGGGCATTATCTCCTCTATCTGAAGATGAGATAGATCATCTATTGAAAGGTCATGTTCCAGCTCAAGTTAACGTAGATCTGCAGTGTGCACATGGTCAAGAAGGTGATGGTGGAACTTCTTCCTTTTCTGAAATGGATGACAGTCCTGTAAGCAGCTTTATAGATCAGCAGGTTGAAGATGTCTATATGGCTAAAAGTGATGAAAGAGAAAGTGTCATTTCAGATCTGCCCACAGAAGAATACAACATGCTGGGAACTCAAGTTTCAGTTTCAGATTGTGATAATGACCAGCCAACTATTTCAGATCTACATTCAGATTGTGATGACCAAGCATATCTTGTGCTGAAACCCATCAAGGAGAATTCTGCTGTTGAGATCATCCGGAAAGAAGAAAACAAAGGTATGGATTCAAATGTTTTTAGTTCATTAGAACACAGCCTTCAGAAAGAAGCCATTCAGTCAGTTCATGAAAAACAAGATGGGATCTTCGTTCAAGTAACTGAAATAGTTCTTTTGGATGAATTTATGGTAGATGATAGAGATATCATGTTTGAGCATCAAGAATCAGCTGAAGTTTCTTTTCTCATGATTGATGACCGTAATGAAAATCCGGCTATCCTATCATATGAAGATAACCTACCATATTTTCAGACTGTAGAAGATCAGAACATTCAAGATTCCATTTCAGTTTCTTCTTCATATGTTTCATGTGTTGAAATGTTTTTACAAGAGGAGATCTGCTCATCTACCTGTTCAGAGTTTTTTGAAGCCCAGGAACATATTGTTACTGAAGTACATGATGAAGGAAGATCAGAATTAGAAGCAGGTGAAAAGGACACCATGTTCTTTCAGCAGGAGGTAAATCTTCATGTTTTTCATGATCCATTGGAAAAATTGTTACAGTCAGCAGTAAAGGTGAGTATTGCAGTATTCAGTGATGAAGGAGATCATGGTCAGCTATGTTTTTGGATGCCCAGTTACCAGTATTTGCTGTTGACCAGGAGATCTGATCAGGGAAATTAGTCAAGAAGCCATCTGCTTGATTGGTTACATTGGAAAGCCAATTATACTTGATTGTATATATCACATCAGTATGCAAGTGGTTGCCATCATGATTCCAAATCTTGATGGATTGCTGCCTTTTTTTCCAAAAGCTTTGTAAAGTCTTGTTTTAAGTTAGTCATGAGTCATTTGTGTTTGGTCTGTTGAGTCAGTTTTTTTCAAGTTTTTTCAGTTTGCCATCGAGTCGGTTTGAGTCAAGTTTCAGTCAGTTTTCAGTCAAGTTTTCATTCAATAAATGTGTCAAAGGTTTTGTGTTATCCGTTCAAATAATGATTCCATCGCCCAATGGATGAAGACACTGGTCTGCTCTCCCAAAGATCTGCCATTCTTGGCACCTCCAAGGAGCTACCATCCCCATTGGAGCCAATGTTAGAGTCAGCCTTTGCAGCCTTCCTCCAGTGATCAAACATGCTCTTTCAAAGTGATTTTAAAGTGTCAAGGTCAAATTTTGTCATTTCAATGAGTCTTCAAGCAAAATTTGGTCACTAGGCATTAGGTCTAGGGTTTGTTTTCACTCTTTTCAAAGTTGTCCAAATGTCAGTCCATGTCAACATTCAACTGAGTGTGCCATCATTCAGAGGGTTTTCATCATCATGTCAAGTTATATTGGGTCATTTTACATCTTGTTCATGCTTCAGTTGTGCCTTGGTAAGGTCCATTTCCCTCTCCTAGGGTTTTGGAGGTAATTTCTCTTGGACGGTCAAATCATCGGAAAAAATTGTATCCTGATGTTCACACACCTTCCCCTATCCTTAATATATCTTATTAAACACTTCCCATCATTGAGATCCCCAAAATTCCTCATTTTTGCACAAACCCTAGTTTCTTGCCACAACTTGGCAATTTTCTAGGCTAGGCCTGTGTTTTTCCCTTTTGGACTCCTTCCCCTCACTCAATCTCTGAGATTCCACTTTCCCCTACTTCCTAACATCCCTCCCTACTTCCAAAAATTTCCCCAAGAATTTAGGAGCCCCTTATCCCCTTCATTTCGCTTCATTTCGACAAAATTTCTTGTTTCACACATCGGGATAAGTTTCAATGAAAAGATGTTTCAGAGAAATAAAAGATGAATTTTGGAAAACTGAGAGAGGTTTTTGTCCAAAACAATCCAATGAAGAAAAAAATCCTTCACTTTTTACACAGGTGTCATGGTTTTAGAGAAATTTCAAAAATACCGTTGCCTCAAGGGAATTGATGCACCTGCTGGAAGTAGTGTTGGGAGATTTGATTTTTGATAGGGAAAATGAGATCCAAATTGATAAATTACACTTGGGTTGGATAGCCAACATCTATAGCTTTCCAACGAGCTATCATGAGCTCAATTTGGATTCCGGGAAGTACTTCAAAATCAGGCTGAAAGGCGCGAGACCCACTTAGCTCAGGGGTGAGACCCATATGATTGGGACACTTGCTGGAGGAAAAATTATATTTTTGGATTTTTCATGGAAATTTATGCATTCTCAAAGTATTGCTGAAGCATTTCATCAGGTTCTGGATGGTCAAAAGGCCCAAAAACACCATGAAAATCACTCTGCCACCTTTTGCACCAGCAGGAAGTACTTCTGGGAGAATGAAGTTTTGGAGGTCCAAATTAGCTTCAAATTAGGAAATTACACTTGGGTTTGATAGCCAACATCCAGGGCTTTCCAACGAGCTATCATGAGCTCAATTTGGATGCTGGGAAGTACCTCAAAATCAGGTTGAAAGGCGTACGACCCACTTGTTTCAGGGGTGAGACCCACTTAAATTTTTCGCTGAATTTTCAACTTCCAGCTCAGAGTTTCGGCCAGTTTGGACCAGTTTTTCTTGGGGATGAAATTTTTGAGTTATTATGATGTAAATTTATGTTTTGCATGTAAATTTGGTTCATTTTTACCTATTCTAGAAGATTCACTCTTAAAAAAGTGAAAATCATTTAAATGAATCAGTTTCCACTCTTTTAGAGGCAAGTTGTTAGCTGCCTAGATTTTAGTTCCTTGATTAGAATTTGGTTGAAAATGACCCCTGAAGGAGGAATTCGACTCCTAGAGGTGTGGGAAGGGGTTAGGATGGTTTATATGATGTAATTTCTCAATCATTTTCAGAAGTTGGAGTGTTGGACTCTTGGGAGACTTTTGGCACCATTGTACATACTTTTTCATATTTTGGCTAAGGAAAGATCAGAGGTTTTGCGGCACTTGTTGGGATCCTTGTGGTGTTTTTTTCTTGATGGTGTGTTCTCTCTGTTTACTGTAAGTTCTTCCTGTTTAATGTATGCCATTCTTTTCATATGCTTCTGAACTAAATTGAATGAGTAGATGAGGTTGAATCCATCGTTTACCGTGCTCTGCCTTTGAATTCATTTAGTTCTATATGTTTTCGACTGTTTGAAGAGGATCCAAGTTCTTTTTTGCCCTCTTCAGCTCCTCGTCGGTCTGATCTGTCCGTATATCCAATTAAAGGCATCAATACAATCACCTACCTCACCCCAACTCGAAATCTGCAAAGGTCTGACCTTATCCCCGGACCCAAAATTTGTTTTCCCATTTCTCCAGCGAAAACCCAAAAAATCAAAAATCAAACTTACCTATCAATTTACTAGTCTAAAATCAGCTCCTATCGTAAGTCATCTCGCACCCTATTGCTTATTTTATCGAGATTGACGGAGAGAGCCCTCTCCTGCCCTCGTAGGGCTAGCTACGAGGCTAAGCGTGGTTTGATGTAGCCTTGAGTTTTATCTCATTTCAGCCTGAGGTAGATTTGAGCGCTAACAAGTTGATTGGTTGATTGTTTAGTTAGGAGAACTTCATTTACACTTAACTTGCCCATTTCCAAAGCTCTTCCAACACATCTTTAATGAATGAATTGGATAAGTTCAAGTTCATGTTGTGATTTGTTTCTTTGCAATGGAGTCATTATCAAGCTGTGCATTTTTTGTTTGCCATCCATAGTTTAAGCTTCACTCTGTTTTTAACCAATAGCTTCCTTTCACCAGCATTTAGTTCTTTCCCTTGTGAACATAAAACTATAAAAAAACCAAAAACATCATAAAACACTAAACACAACGTAGTGAGAAACAATTACCTAGGCATATATAGTGCACCACACTTCAGCAGTTTACCAACCCTGTTTGACAATTAATGAACTCAATTTAGGAACACTAGGTTGAGCACAAACAATAAGATTGAAATTTGTTGCACTTGGTACCGTAATTTTGATATCTCATACTGCAATTCTTCCTCTTAATGCGTCATAGTATAGATTTCTGAGGGCTTAATGGGTATGTAATTATTTTTTGGAGGCATTATAGAACCAAATACTGATAAAAGTTCTTCACTATGCCCTTGGAATCACTTCAAACTGCTTTTTCAAACAAACATTATGCAATTTTAAAAAACAAATACACACCTTTTTCTTGCTTTTGAGGAGCTTGATATTGAAACTGAATTATCTCTGTGATTTAGGATCTTCAATATCTAAAATCAGCCCTAAAGTAGCCCTTTGAATCTTATTTCTAATGCCACAGGTCTGACCTGATTTGGATTCTTCAAGGCAAAGTTATGCCCAATCTCCCACGATGACCTAATTATGGACTGGTTCAGTAGAGAAAACTTGTATGACTTGCCATGTGTCACTGTTTCCTCCTTTCGCTCTGAAATTGATATGTTGAAAACTACAGTCCATGTGCTTGCGGCCAATTTTTACAGAATCCCAATACGATGCTCAGAGAGAGAGTTATGACATTTTTCCCACGGTCACCTCTTTGAGATGAAATTTGGGAGCCTGAAAAAATCCTACCTTCCACAAATCATATCTCACAAAATATTACGAACCAAGATCTGAAATTTTTACAGGAGGTTCCTCAGGATTTCGGCTTTTCTCTACTAAAATTTAAGCTTCTGAACCCTCGTAGAAAAAAGTTATAGTGAAAATTCCGCGATGACCTGTTTAGGTTAAATTTAGGAGCCTACAAAATGTCCTAACTTCCACAGATAATATCTTCGAAAATATTACGAACCAAGCTCTAAAATTTTGCGACAATGTTCCTCAGGATTTCGGCTTCGCGCTCTACAAATTTTAGCTTCTGAACCTTCATAGAAAAAAATTATAGCGAAAATGCCACATGACCAAATGTTGTGAAACCAGCTTCAAAAATAGAAGAAAAGAGATATCAATGCCTTAGAAATAAGCCACTTCAAGGGGTCAACCTCCAATACATTACATGAATGAACAATTCTTGGATGATACAAATGACAAAAATTCCTATATATGAGCAATATGAAATAAAATTTCTTCTGACATAAACACAAAATTTCTCTACTAGATGAAACATAATAAGAATAGAAATAAAAGCACAGTCACACAATTCAAAAACACAGATTTTCTTGGGAACCCAACTAGGAAAACCCTTTTCTTGATGTGAATTTTATTAATAGAAAAAAATGAGCAATTGATCTCTTACAAAATACAATTGTTTCAATTCGAAAGACACACTTTTCTTTCCTACTTGTTCTAAGCTTGAAACCCTTGAAAGATTGTTGATATTTTTTCCCTCTACCAACCTATGCACAAGATTCTCTTTCATACTCTTCCTCTCATAAGATCCACGCATAAAATTGTGCTTCCTATTGTTTGGTATCACCAATTTGTGCTCACCAAAACAATGATTAAACTTGTGCCTGCTTTCCTCCTTTTAAAGGAAATCAAAATGGTTAAAATTAGTGAGGTTTCTAATTAAGGAATGATTTTGTGATTGATTGAGTTAATATGAGTTAATTTCTCATGCAAATCATCCTGTTTGTTGCGAAAAATACTGAGAGGGGGGGGGGGGGGGTCAATCAGTATTTAGAGCTGATTGAAAACTTTTTACTTTTTCTTTCTCTTAAACCCATACGCTACTTTACTGAACCCAACTCGCGTAAACACGCAGATATCCTTAAGAAAACTTGCGTATGTCCAAAGATCTTATTATGCATTTAATTCTTTACTTAGACCATTGCATCATTCATTCATCAGATGTTTAGTAAGCAGTAAGCATGTGCCATAATAACAAAATAAACCATCACACATAAGCAACACACATGAACACCAGTATTTAAGGTGGAAACCCAATTCGGGAGAAAACCACCGCTGCTGTCGTCTTTGTCTTCAAAATTTATTATAAATAAAACTTCTTACAATTTTGTACTGGTGCAGACTCATACCAGCACGCAGGCACCCACCTGCAGAAGGCTACAACCTTCTCTCGTTCTCCAGCCACTACTGGAAGGAAGCTCCAACCCCCTGATATCGTTTACCAACCTCTTCTGGAAGGGAGCTACTACCCCCTGATCTTGTTTACCAGCCTCTCCTGGAAGGGAGCTACTACCCCCTGCTCTCGTTTACCAGCTACCACTGGAAGGGAGCTACAACGAGCTTCGACCCCCTGATTTCAACACCAGCTTCTACTGGCTGAAAGCTTCTACTTCCATACTGAAGGCTTCAACCTTCAGACCCACTGCAGACCACGTTTCATCAATTTTCATACTGGATCCATAAGCTTCCACACAACATACCTTGTAGGCCACTTTTCATCAGATTTTCAGACTGGACCCATGTTTGGTCAATTTAGTGTGTCATAAATTGCTGCATTAATTTGTCAATCCAGGATTCGTAAGCTGACGAAGTGTGGCGCACTATATGTGCAAGATAACCTATCTCTTACTTTTTGTCGTTTTTGGTTTTATTTATTTATTTATCTTGGGGGTTTTTATCTTGGTTGGTTTCCTAATGTGAGATGGAAATTCTAAAAGACAAGTATGGATATAAATGTTCAAGGGAATGATGTCCTTTATAATGATTTCCCAAACTTCAAACTTAAAAAGGGTTTTAAAACATGCAATGACAAAATTAATTCCTAAAAGAGAATGAAAATGTGCCACTATTCTAGTCAAACAAACAATGAACTATTGATCATGAAACCCATTATCCTTGCTACTGTCTAAATACAAAAGAAACTATGCTCAAAGAAATCCAAGAATTGCAAACAAAGTTAATGCTAAAATCAAATTACATCAACTCATATTCTGACCCCTCACCATTAGTCTCACTATGGATTTCGGAGGTAATCATAAACAACTTGAGCAATCTGATATCTAATTTGCAGAAAAGTAAACTAATATCAAGTTACACACTCATACTTCAATCCCTCGCCATTAGTCTCGCTATGGCTTTTGTAGGTAACTGATAATGACATGAGCAATTTAATATCTAATCTAACTAATAAAACAAATGTACAAAACTGAAATAAATAAAACAGTGCAATGAATTAAAATCTAAGAAAAATAAATTAGCAGAAGGACAAGACTGATTCCATGTCATTAGTCATTGTAAAACTATGCGCAAATGCCCGAGCTGCCTACTGTAATCTGGAACAAAGACACTGATCAGTTAACAGCAGTATAAAGCATGAGAAATTATGGACAACAATAAAACGTTAATACCATAAGAGATGTAATATATACACGTGAAAAACTATGGCATAATGAACGTAAAGGAGTAAATCATGAAACTATACAACAATAAACAAAACCTCGGCGTGTTCAGGGGCCCTCTGCACAATCCTCGGCAATTAGACATCAACCATGAATTATGCTTATGAACAGAGTCTTCTCATATATTCAAAATGCAGTTATAACAAGGAAATAATGTCATGGCACAGTGGCTTTCTCTTCAGCAAAATTACATTACAGAAGCTAACTATTTTGCGTATGAAAACGCATTATTTATAACAAAGGATGACATAACTACTTTCCTCCAATCTACGCTGATAGAAGACACGTGAACATCCACATCCAGAAATCTAGCATTATGGCTGCCGTGAAGATTAAATCTATGGAGGGTGGCCGTTGGATTCGGCTTATGGATTAGTTCACAGGTGTTGATATGTTCCCTGAGACTTAGGAATGGCCACGCAAGTCTTCACGTGGTGAAAAACAGAGTTCTGTCACCGTAGGACTCTTGGGTTGACCACCGCTTGACTACCTTTGACCACAACCTTCTTTGATGAATTCGACTGAGCCAATAGGACTCGGTCCTTATCCATGTCATTTCCAACTTGCCCATGTGGCTTGATTTGCCTGAAGACACCTGCAATATAGATTTTAACAAAATGGCTGCGGAAAGTTGAAGCAGCTGCGGAAAGTGACAAGATTCCGTAGCTTAATGAGCAAAAATCTAATTCAAACAGCAGACACAAAACATAGTTAAAAACCACTTTAAATGCTCTTTTTATGATTAATATGCAATTATGTTGATGACTTAGGAGGTCCAGGTAAATGGAAAAAGTCTAGAAAGGTGTATAGGAAAGATGCAAGTTTGGGACTCAACAACCCACTCCACACATTTAAGCTCAACATACATCAAAATGAAACTTATAACCCCATCAATTCATTCATTGAATCATCAACCAATCAACCAACAACTTGATCTTTAATCCACATAATCAGCAACATAATCAACATTCAAACAACCCAGATCTGTATGAATACATCATTGACAGATAGCAGTAAAACAACAAAACAGATCAGACATTTCATTCCACACACTTTAGCAAAACCCTAGATTCCATACGCACTTTTACTTCACTGAACCTGCGTATACATGCGCTTTGACAGAGACAAACCTGCGTATAGATCTGCAACTATTTCAGAACTGACCTTTGATTTCATACACGCTTTTGCTGAAACGAACCTGCGTATATACGTGCTTTTTATGAAACAGACCTGTGTATAGATCTGTAACTTTTCAGGACTGTGCGTCTCTTCAGATAATCAACTCAGATCTCTCCCTTTACTTCAGCAAAGATTCGCCAGATCATAGATCAAAACATTTCACAAACAGATCTAGAAAATACATAGTTATTTCAGATCTAGAGATCCCTCTTCATCATTTTCTTCATAGGTGCATTCTTAATTCAGATCTATCAACAAACTGTTACCCATTCCATGCAGATATACTTCAGAGTGAAGTATTCATTAAAACCTAGAACTATGCACCTTATCAACCATTGTAAACTTAGCCCAATACTTAAATTAGAACAGTGAACACACTGTAACCAGAACTTGAGAAATAACCCAAACTTCAGAATAGATAAGCAGATACAAGCTCAACTCTGACCAGTCATTAATTCAAATAGCATACGCTACTTTGCTTTACTGAAGCCGCGTACATACACACTTTCCTGCACACCAACCCGTGTATACTTCTGTGTATATTATCTTCAGAATACCCTAACTTCCATACACGCTCTTAATGAAGCTAACCCGCGTATATACACGCTTTTCATGAAGCGAACTAGCATATAGATTTGTAAAAAAAATATTTTGCAGAGCAGGCCAGATCTATAAGACTTACCCAGATTTATCCATTTTCTTTAGTAGAATTGCGCCAGTTCTTCATCATTCCTTCAGCAGGTCATTCTAGAGATTCATCATCATTAGATCTAGAGATCTTGAACCATCATCAGATCCATGGGTGCATCATAGATTCAGATCTATCAATTCAGAACATAGTTCATTCATGCAGATATTCCTTAGAGAAATTTATTCATCAACAACCCTTACACATGCACACCTTGCACTATGATCTTCTTCTCCTTAAATAGATTTAGAGTTTACCAATACCATGAGCCAAAACCACACAACTTTCGATGGTATTCTTGGACGGAATCAAATAAACCATACAACGCTCAATATTGTGTGCCAAAACCATGGTAATGCCCCTTGGTATTATAATTTTGGAGTGCAAAAGGGCATACGCGACTTGGGACGTACTTATCCGTGTGCATACACGACTTGGCCTTTACAAACTCGCATATACATTGTGACATATCTTATTCATCATTAATCTGGCACTTATTGGCATTTCTTTCTTCTGCTACTTCTGAACTGATCTGTAGATACATCATTTTTACATCTTTAACAAATAGGTTGCTATCAAAACACAACTTATCAAGGACAACTTCATCAAGTAGGTTTCCATCAAGGACAACTTCATCAATTAGGTTAGGACAACTTCATCAAGTAGGTTTCCATCAAGGACAACTTCATCAAGTAGGTTAGGACAACTTCATCAAGTAGGTTTCCATCAAGGACAACACATTGCATCATATTGCCAACAATCTCCCCAGGTTGCCATCAAGGACAACACATTGCATCATATTGCCAACACTGTTTCCAATCAACCACTTGAAACTCAATCACATGTGTTTTTCCTTAATCAACCCACACAAGAAAATCAAGAACTTGACTTTCAATTTCAACAATAAGTTAACTGCACCATAACTCGTCCTAATTTTTAGGGATTGATTCCTAAATTACAGGGAATTGTCCTAATTTATAGGGAATCTCCTAATTTATGGGGAATCTACTAATATTTAGGAACTTAAGTTATGCATAAGAAGAAACTTGTTCTGGATCCTATAAATAAGGCACAAACCAAGGAACCCTTTTCTTGCTAATATTTTCAATACTCCCTCTTAGTGAGGAAGGTGTTCTTGGAAGAAACTTGTCCACATGGATATGTCTCCAACATTAGCATGTTCTCCGATGTTTTAGCTTCTCCCTATTATGTAGAAGGATTCCACATTTTCTTATGCAGAACCTGCTTTGAAGACCTACTCTTTCTCACCATGTTCTACAAGTCCATAATCTACCACTATCAATGATCACAAATCCTTTTGTGTCACTGAAGTTTGGCCTAAATAGTCTGCCCTTTGGTTTCTCCTTTGTCCATAAAATATGCAACACATAGGTACTTCTTTTAGTTGTTCACAACTTCGTTTGTGAACAAATATTTGATTTCCCACTTCTGTCTTCCTTTTTTGTCATGATGAAGATAAGTCAAGGGCATGGAGGCTTCCCAATTTCATTGTAGAATATCCTTCTTCAACAATATAATAGGGACAAATACTAAGCCCTCTTGGTTGCTTCCTTTGTCCCTTCAAGGATCAACCCTTAGCTTCAACAAATTTTCTGCTCCAACAATATTTTATATCCTTCTCAAATGCTAGAAATAGGGCACCATATACACCTTCTAACTTCCCTCCAAATAACACATAATATGCCCACCAAAATTGTCCCAAACCTGGATAATCAATGCAGTAAACAACACCAACTTAGAAGGAAATTGATCATACCTAAGATGTTAACTCTTGTCCCAAATCTTTGGTCTTGTGCATGCATTCAAGATTGCAACTTTCAGCCCTTGGTTAGGGCTACTTGTAGAAGTTCTACATCCCTCCTACTCGACCTCAAATTTCACAGAAATCTATGAGTTTTTCATAAGAGAAATAACACTTTGAATTTGCTAATGCAATGTGAAGGGTATTGTGGCCTCATGCTAATTCTTTTCTCGACAAGGTAGGGCCATGTTAGTTTTCTAACGCTCCCGAGGCACAAGGAAACTGTTATCACTAAGAGAAAAGCCTGACTACAGGGAAAACCCTTAAGGTAAACACAAAATCTCTTTTAGGTTGAAGTTGGCCCTTCAATCCAAAGGGGGATCTCTCTGTAAACTCAACTACTCTATGGTCACTATAGTATAAGGATTTTTGCAATTGAGTTCAGGTGGCTAGATTTAGGTTTTAGTATAAAATGGTTGGATGATCTTCAAAATCAACCATTATGCATGGATTCAAGCTATCAACTAAATGGGATCATGAATCTAATGATAAAATTTCACAAAGCATGGGAGTGACACATCCTTTAACCGTTTGAAAATTTTAGAAGAAAGGGGTACTGGGAAAACAAATTTTATAAAAGACTTAGAGGAACAAATATTAATGACTGATAATTTAAGAGAGGAGCATCAATGAAATCCAATCTCATAAGCTAGCATTATCAGACATGAAAGAGAACAATTAAATGACGAGAAAATACTAACAGGTAAATGAAACTCATGAATTTTATACTAAATTCTCATTAACACTATAAATAGAGTCTAAGATTGCTTAAATATATTTAGACTATAAGTGTTTTTCAAATTATTTCCAACCCTTTCTCGTTATTCATGAAATATATTTATAGAGTTTACACACCAACTTTAAAAGATAATAGAAGCCTCATAATTACAATACTTGAGATATTAAAAATATCTTTAAGTTCATGTACTGAAAAGATAAACTCAAAACATATCTAACAAATCCTAGAAAAACTATAGGTAAATATGCTTAAATCTAGGCACAAATAAAGTGATCTGCTTAACTTCTTAGCTTGAAAATAGAACAGGCCCCTCTGAAGTTGATCTCCTTTGTTTCCACAAAAGAGGTCCCTCTGTAAATGATCCTCGTTGTTCTTTGATTTTCGTGGAAAAAATGCTAACATGCAACTTGTCTGTATTACTGATTTTCTGTTATGATTTATAACTGATAATTGCGAGGTCAGTTATTTTCAAATATTTGTTGACAAGAGAGATGTTAGCATCTCTATTTCGTTTATGGAAAAATCTCTTATAGTCACGCTGTCAAGCTTTTCGTATTGGTGTCCTTAGCTGACATGTTTTTCTGTTTCAAAATCAATGATATGCTAGGATTTTCCTGTAGGTTTCATTTACTACCCTACATGTGTAGTTTGTTCAAAAAAACTGACAGAAACACTGTCAAGCTTTTCAAAACTCATTGACAAGGGTATCTTAAACTCTCCTAATCCTCATGGCGCATATGAAACTGGCACACCCACTGTCAACTGAAAAAATTGAGTTTTTGATTTTAAACAAGTGGGAAAAAATGTTTTCGATACCTTGATATATTAGTTGAGGGTATTTGCATCTTCCACTAACACATCCAACTTGTTTAAACTTTGTTTTTGTTTCTTCCTAGTCTCCATGCGCTTTGCTTTGGTAACCTGTTCATATTTCTTCTTGTGAGCGCTTCTTGACCTTTTATTAGATTTCATGAATTTCTTTTTTATAATTAAGTCTTTCAAAGGCACATCATCTATGTCGATGACCTGGTTAGCTAACTCTGGATTGCTTCTGAGCTTGAACTTGTATCATAGCTTATTGGTTGGCCTATTGTGCCTATTACCTTGTTTAGGAATTTCAGGTGTAGGTTCCTCTGTGATTGGTTTCTTTCCCTTTGAATCTCCAGGTATGGATGTGTCTGCAGAGGTATTTTCTAAGGGTAGAACTGAAAATAGTAGAATCAATGTGAGCCTCCAGGGTTTTCAACGATGGATATTTTTACTTGTGGAATTTAGCAGTTTTCTTCTGACATACTTTAGGTTGTTTTGGGGAAACTAAAGCATATGGGGCTTCTGAGTTTTCAACTGAAATGGGAGTTTGAACATGAGTCTGAACAGGTGTCAGAACAAGGGTCAGAACAGGGGTCTGAACCTAAGGTTTCTTTATCCTTCTAAAGGTTTTAGGTCTACCTCTTTTCCTTCTGGCAGGCTGAGGTTGGAACCCTCCCCAAAAAAGAAAATGATCCCAGGTCTATTTAGCTTTGGAAATTGAATTTCTACCATCATATTAAATAATTCCTTATGATAAATAAAATGTGTAGAGGGATTAGTCCTACCCCTATATCTAACAGCCATGTGCTTGAGGCTCTCCAATAAGTAAAAACAAGGATTACTCCTAATATGCCCATCCAAATGTGCCAGAAAATAGAAATGATATATATTAATCCTATTATAATGACCCTCACAAGTAAAATATATTTGGAAAAGCTGCAGGGGAGCACACCATTTATCTTGTAGCCATTCCATTTGAACCCCATCTTTCCAGTTCCTCGCTCTGTGCTCCTCTTTGAAAAATGATGGGACGTCTATGCTGACTAGGATATGGTTGTGAAACACTCTCTCTGTCCATGGGGAATGTCGTGGCTTCAACTATGGTGTAATCTATAACTTCAAATTCCAACCTACCGAACTTCACATGGCTCCCATTGAACCCTACTAAAAATTCTTGGGCTACCAAATCGTGATTTTCAGAGCATTGGTAGAAAAACCGACTCCACCCTGCTTGCTGGAAAAAATGTAGGAGATTGGGGTAAACGTTCAACAACTCCGAATATTTTGGTTCAATATGGTCTAACATTCCTCCCTTCCCCATTCTGCTGGCACTCTCTGCAAGAATTACTGCTAGGTTATCACAGTAAAATTTGTTTTAATCGCCAAGTGAAAAAATGGAAACATTCACCCATACCATTGTATTGATATGGTGAACCTGCATAGTTGTCACATTAAATTGAATATCACTTTTACTACGCTCATGAATCATGACCCATAATGAAAGGAGATCGATTACAAAGTACTTTTAATTATTACATCTGGTTAGCATGATTAAAAACATACTATACCCTTTTTAGTCATAACGGAGACACCTATGCTAATTTTGACATGGTCAACACAGTCAACACTTCAAATATTTAAAAAACATTTAATAGCTGACAATTGGCTTGTCGGAGAAATGATAAATAGTGACATCCTCGAAATATTGCTAAGAGTATTCAACTTGTTTATTAAAACCCTAAATTTTGACAACGAAATTGTCAAAATTTAATATAAATTTACAAAAATGAAAATTTCGGTGATAATAGCTGGCTCCACGGGGATGTTGTCGATTAATAATGGCAGAAAGAACCTCCCCATAGTTCAGTTTCCTCATCCATTACAAATTTTAATTGAAAATAAAATGTTTGGAGAAATAAGACCTCCTTTAAAATAGATGGTTTTATAGATTTTGAATTTGAAAATAAAATACCACTACTTTCTATAAGAAACCTTTTTTCCTGATGAATATCAGTAGGACCTCAGGGCCTTCACTTCGGGCTTCATGTCCTTTATAAATTTCATCCACACCTGCAAGATATTTTGAACATATATGGATATTTACAATGAAAATTTAAAAATGATTTAGCTTTCATGAAATACAATGTGTTAGAAACCGTCCATTTACTAGACCTATAGGTATCTCTTTGCCTTGTGGGCCTTCTAAGATGAAACTGTTTTTATCCCAGAATGCTGCGATTATGGACGGCCCCTTCCAAAGGTTCTCAAATTTTTCGTGCATGCCTTTATCCTTGATGTGTGCATCCCATTTTAGAACTGGGTCCTAGCATTTGAAATCATCTTCTTTCAATTTTATGTCGAAGACTTTCTTGATATGATATTGCACTTGCTGAGATTTTTCATATACCCTTTATATAACCTCCTGCACTTCAATTAGCTGATTTATTCTTTTCTGCAACTGATTGGGTTCTTCTCCTAGCTCTTGCAAATATTTCATGACAAGTATCCCATTTGAAACTGGAAAAAATGCATCAATACCATATACTAATTGAAAAGGTGAAGTATTGATTGACCTTTGGGTACTCACTCTGTCTACCCACAAGGAAAACATAAGCTTTGTGTGCCATGCCTTTTTGTTGTCTTCTAATAATTTATTAATGATTATGACTATACTCTTATTAGAAGATTTTGCAAGTCCATTAACTTGGGGGTAATAGGATGTTGAATGGTTGAGTGTAATATGATAATCTTGATATAATTTCACCAATTTTTTAGACTTGAAAAATTGTGCATTATCTATTATTATTTTTCTTGGACATCCAAATCCAGACAAAATATTTTATAAGAACTGAATCACTACAATGTTAGTAGCTTGCCTGCTAGGAGGTTCCTCAATCCATTTTGTGAAATAATTTTCCCCTGTCAGTATCCATTTATGTTGTGATGATGATGCCAGATGAATTTCACCTATGAAATCAAGACCCCATTATTGAAACGATGCTTCTATAGATATTGGTTTGAAAGGTAATGACATTAGTTTTTATCTCCCCTTGAACACCTGGCATTTATGACAAACAAATACCTCTTTCCTAGTGTCAAAAAAAAAATTGGGCCAGTAAAATCTAGCTCTTAGAATTTTATCTACTGTGGTTTTCCAATAATAATTTCCCCCACTTGCTCCTTCATGGAACTCCTTACTTACCTTTTTAGCTTCCTCTTCTAACATGTAGTTCAACAAAATTCCACGGGGATCTTTCCAGTACAGGTAACCATCCAAAATAAAATATTTAACATACTTCATCCTTAAATACCTAGCTCGTGTTTTGTCTGTTCTTGGTGGTACTTGTAAATTTTGTAAAATATAAACAATTTCAGCATACCATGGAGTTTCACTCAAACCATCTTTAACTCTAATTATTGGCTCTCTATATGACACATCTGACAATTCAAAAACATAATTTATACCAACAACATCAAGGTTTATTACAGTCATAAGCTTAGCGAGACCCTATCCTTTAATAAACTTGGTCGGTCTAATTTCCAAGTCCAACTCCAACATTTTGGCAATATATTCTCCTCTTCGGCCATCACTACCAGGCTATACTAAAATAATTTTAATTGTAGCATCCAGTACATAAGAAATGATATGAGAATATAGAATAGATACTCTAAAATATTTAAGAGCTTTCATCAAAGCGTATGCCTATTTGTCTAAAATGTTGTATTTTAGTTCAACATCCCTTAATGCTCTGCTAAAAAATGAAATAAGTTGTTCTTGACCTGTCTCATTCTTTTGAAGTAATACGCCAAAAACAAAATGTTAAGAAGTAAAGGAAAAGATTATGAAATCTTTTGAAACATTTCGACTGATGAGTATGGGTGCTTGAACTATTTCTCTCTTGATGCCATCAACATAAAAAAATTCTTGCTTAGTCCATTTGATCTCGCTGCCCTTTTTAAGCATCCCTCTTATTAGCTTTAAAATTTCTGAAAAATTCAGAATGAAATGATGCAAAAAATTCACTTTACCTAAGAAATATTGGACTTATTTCTTGTTCCTTGGATGCTCAATTTTTTGGACTGATGTCAGCCTTCTGGGATCTATTTTGATACCATTTCTTGACACTATATTTCCTGGCAACTTGCCTTCTCTCATGGAAAAATGTGATTTATTTGGGTTAAGAGAGACTCCAAACTTCGTATATTTGTTGAAAACATCCCTAAGATGTTTCAAGTGGTTTGCTTCTGACTTTGAAAAGACTATAATATCATCTAGATAGATCACTACAAATTTTTCTTTTTCATCGACAAAGGAGATGTCCATGGCGCGCTGGAAAGTAGCTCCCGTATTCATGAGTCCAAATGGAATTTTAGAGTACATGAGCATACCCCAAGGTGTAGTGAATGCAGTATTATCCTGATCCTTTGGGTTTACCAAGATTTGGTTAAATCCTTAAAACCCATCTAACATATAAATCCTTTCAACAACTACCACCTTCTGCAGAATGTGATCCATCTTTGGAAAAGGGTAGTTTTCTTTCAAACAAACCTTGTTCAAATTTCTAAAATCCACACACAAGTTAGTTTCCCCTCTTTTCTTCCTTACAAGCATTAGATTAGCTACCTAATTATAAAATCTGAGTGGAATAATAATTTTTGTAGCCAACGACCTTTTTACTTCTTTCTCAATGAGGGGAAACAACTTAGGATTTATCCTCAACTTTTGTTTAAATGGATTCTCATTTTCCTTGAAAGGTATGGTATGCTAAATGACAAATTGGTCATATATCTTCAAGTATTTCTACCTCCGGGTGAATATATTAGCAAATTCCTTTAATAACTCTACATACTGTGTTTTCTGTTCTTCCTTCAAAGTGTTGGAAACTTTTACTGTCTTTGACTCACTTTTGGTGGCCAATTTATATTCTTCCATCTCTCCATCACTTGGTTAAATTATTGGTTTCACAACAACATCATTAGAATCGAGCAGCCGTCTAAAGGTACTAGACCTTTAGGGATCAAATGATTGGACAACTGAATGATTTCATGTCCTCCTACAACATTCAAAAAGTCTGCTGCTTTAGGATTATTTTCTACAATTTCTTCTCCACATTTTTATAATGGGGTGCTGAGGAGTTCATCCGTTCTCTCCATAGATATTTTGATTTTTGATCGTCTTCAAAAACCTGCTAATGCTTTGTATTGTTAGAAATTGAAGGCTGATATTTGAGATTTATTTCATACTTTTCATTTGAATACAATGGAACTCTAAAAGTGCTGGAAGCTTTTGCTAGGGCATCTACAAGCCCATTCTTCTCCCTTGGTATCAATGAAACTTCATGCTCATAAAATAAATTTGAAAGCAAATCCCAGAATTCATTTCTGTATGCCCTCATTCTTGGATTTCTAGTTTGGAAAATAGAATTAACTTGATTCACAACTAGTTCTGAATCTCCAAAGATGTGAATTTTTTTTTCTTTCTGCTCTCGCAATAGATTTAATCCAATAAAAAGAGCTTCATACTCTGATACATTGTTTTTGAAATCAAACTTAAGTTTAAAATAATGAAATTGAGCTATACAATTAGGTGGAAGAATCCATACAGATGCTACCAAACCCATTTCACATGTGGACCCATCAAGATACAATTACCATATTTCTCTGGAAAAAATATGACTTTGTTCTTGCTGTGACTGTTCTTGCTGAGATTCAGTTTCATTTGTTGTTGATGTTTCACCTTCAAAACAATCACCATTGAAAAATATTTGTGACCCTAGTTCTATATAAACTACATATATTGGATGGTTTTCTGGCTGCATTTTGCTACTAACCATTTAATCCATTTGAACTTCCCGGTATAGTCTCTTCATTTTACCAAACAATGGTATGGGGGCATAGGACATGTCCATCTGTAATGTTCCTCCCAATCTTTCTGCCCAAGATCGAGACAACAACATGCCAAATCTGGCAGGAATGTTAGCTACTACAATATCCATCAAAACACTTTTGGATGGTATTTGAGCCAGAGTGACAACTAAATATTTAATTAGTCCAAGGCATTTCACCTTTCTTCAATCAAAGGAGAACAATTCCTTATAGGGTTTGGAAATTTGGAGTCCTAAATGGTCCATGACTAATTTTGGCATGATATTATGTGAAGCTCCAGAATCTAACATGGCATTGTGAAGAATCAAGTCACGCACATTTAGGATTACATAAAATGGAGGTACGTCATCATTTGCACTTGTGACGTGTGGTACAAAATTTTTTTTTGGGGCATCATCATGATTCTTGAGAGATTATATCGAGCTGTCTATTTTCTGAACTTTTAATCATAGTAGAAATCATTTTCCTATATTTTTAATTTTTTAAAAGCTCAGCAAAAGGACTGAAAATTTAACTTACTGATTTAGATTATCCTTCTTTGGCTCCTGTAGTCTGTCCTTTTTCAGCTCCTCTCGTATTTTCATAATCTCTCTTCTTGGCTCAACTTTTTGTTCAACTGCAGTTTTTGGTGGTGGTGCTTTAATAGGAACATTTGAGCCTCTAAGATTATATTGTCTTTGAAAATATGCCATTTCATTATTGTAACCTTGCTCATATTGAATTTAATCGCAGATATGCATGTTGTCATTTACTCCAGAACATCCAACAGATAGGCCATGTTCTTATTTGGTAGCAAAAACCCATATTTCTTTGTCATCCAAACATCCAATCTGTTGTTTTTTATCATCATTTATGTCTTCATCAATAAATTCTTCTAGAAATTGAGGTCGAATAGTGGGTTGTTGTACTTCATGAGCTTTCTTTTCTCTAGAGAGATTGTGAGCACCCTGAGGCCTCCAGAAATTTGTATTTCAGATTTGAGGTTGGTTCTCATTTCGAGGAGGAGTCAATTTATCTACCAGCTTCTCCATGGTTTTCAACATTACATAAAATTTTACATCAGGGGATGAAGATGAACCCTCTTTAAACCCTACTAATTTTTCAGCTTTCATCTTTGCCTTCTTTTCCAACAAATTGGCTTCTACTCCAATTGTCTTTCTCTACATTTGTTCTAAAGTAACAAGGTTCCTTTCTCTTAGCTAATAGGCCAACTCAGCATCAAAAAAATCAAGAAAATTTAATAATTCTAAACCAGGAGGATGTAGCTTAACTTCAACTATAATAGAATTATAAATTTTATTGAATCTAACTGGGAATTCTTATACAGATTCAACTGGGTTCCTCTTGAGTGTATTATACTCAGCCAAGACCTATAATGGATTTTTCTTGACCTCCCATATAGCAAGAAAATTATGCTCAAACTACTAAAAATTATTAATACTGGCAGTAGGTAAAGATCTGAAACATTTCTTTGCTTTGCCTAACAAGATTTGTGCGAATATTTTGGGTTTTACATCTTTGTGATCAACCTCCTCCAGATATATGAAATCATTGAGCTTGTCTACATGATGATGAGTTGTACAATACCCCGTACCATCAAATTGAATAATACGTTGTCCATAGTTTGCAGGAAGATCATGTAGCGGACCTTGAAGGTTCAAAGGAGCATATCTGGCAGCCATTATGCTAATTGTAGCTATGCTGGGATTTTGGACAATAGGTGTAACTGGAAGCAAGGGCCTTTTACTAAAAGGTGATGCAAAAGGAAGAAAAGGCTTATTAGCAGAAGGTGATGGCTCAGGACTATGAGATCCAGAAGAATATGGGGGTGTTTCTGTAACCAAGAATACTGGAATAGAATATGGAAAGTTTCAGATATAGCTGAAACATCCTGAAGTTCTGGGATTCTATGTTCTAGATCCTAAAATTTAGACCAAATTTCTTGGTCTTGCGGTAACAATTCTAGTTCTGATATAAAATAATCATTAACTGAAGGTTTGAAAATGGTTGAATCTAAAACAATATTTGAAAGATGACTTTTATATTTAGATATAAACAAGGAGTTTTCAAAATTTTCAGCAGAATGTAAATCTTCAATAGTTTCAACCTTCGTAGGTAATGAATTATATATTTCTAGAAGCTTACCCAATTTCTTGGAAATTTTCTTTCTAAACAACTTTTCCAGACTTGAAAAAAATTGTGGCAGATTTAGATAAGGATTTCTCCGAGTATAAACACATGTATGAGCCAGAACTCCATCAATCAGAATCCTTCATATAGTAATGTGGAGTTGCTAGAGAAAACTACTTGCAGCCAAAATAATACACAAATCTTTGTTTGCTCTCAGTGATATGATCTTCAACAATAAAATCGTTGGGGGAAAAATATGCTTTTTGTTCCTCGACAACAGAGCCAAAATGTTATCACTCAAGGAAAACCCTGGCTGCAGGGAAAATCCCTAAGGTAACCACAAAATCTCTTTTAGTTTGAAGCTGGCCCTTCAACCCACATGGATATCTCTCCGTAAAACTCAACTACTCTATGGTCAATGTAGTAGAAGGCTTTTTGCAATTGAGTTCAGGTGGCCAGATTTGGGTTTAGGTATAAAATAGTTGGCTAATATTCTAAAACTACCATTGGGAATGGATTCAAGCTATCGACTAAATTGGATCATAGATCTGATGAGAAAATGGCACAAAGCATGGGAGTGACGCGTCCTTCGACAGATTGAAAAATTTAGAAGAAATGGATACTAGGAAAACAAAGTTTATAAAATACTTAGAGAAACAAGTATTTTTGACTTATAATTTAATA
The DNA here is from genome assembly GCA_034641835.2 of Pinus albicaulis. Classification (NCBI taxonomy): domain Eukaryota; kingdom Viridiplantae; phylum Streptophyta; class Pinopsida; order Pinales; family Pinaceae; genus Pinus; species Pinus albicaulis. Next base: position 176,622 of record JAXQQM020081295.1, read on the forward strand.
GAGGAGCATCAGTGAAATCCAATCTCATAAGCTAGCATTGTCAGACATGAAAGAGAACAATTAAATGATAGAGAAAATACTGATAGGTAAACGAAACTCCTGAATTTTATACTAACTGCTCATTAACACTATAAATACATCTAAGATTGATCAAATATATTGTTACTATAAGTGTTTGTCAAATGATTTCGAACCCTCTCTCATTATTCATTAAATTTCTATATAGAGTTTAAACAACAACTTTCAAGATAATAGAAGCCTCATAATTACAATACTTAAGATATTACAAATATCTTTAAGTTCATGTATTGAAAAGATAGACTCAGAAATTATCTAACAAAGCCTAGAAAAACTATAGGTAAATCTGCTTAAATCTAGGCATAAATAAACTGATATGATTAACTGCTTAGCTTGAAAATAGAATAGGTCCCTATGAAGCTGATATCCTTTGTTACCACAAAACAAGTCCCTCTGTAAATGATCCTCATTGTTCTTTGATTTTCCTGGAAAAAATGCTGATAGACAACTTGTCTGTATTACTGATTTTCTGTTATAATTTGTAACTGATAATTAGGAGATAAATGCTTTTTGAATATTTGTTGACAACAGATGTGTCAACATATCTATTTCTTTTATGGAAAAATCGCTGACATGCATGTTGTCAAGATTTTCCTATAGGTGTCCCTAGTTGACCTGTTTTTCTATTTCAAAATCGCTGACAAGCACAATGTTAAGATTTTCTTGTAGGTTTCATTTACTACCCGACATGTGTAGTTTGTTCAAAACAGATGATAGACACACTGTAAAGCTTTTCAAAACTCATTAACAAGGGTATTGTTAACTCTCTTGATCCTCATGGTGCATATGAAACTGGCAGGCTGACTGTCAACTACAAAAACTGAGTTTTTGATTTTAAACAAGTGGGAAATTTTTTTTTGATACCCTAACATATTAGTTGAGGGTATTTGTAGCTTCCAGTAACACATCCAACTTGTTTAACCCTTTTTTTTTTGTTTCTTCCTAGTCTCCATGGGATTTTCTTTGGTAACCTATTGATATTTCTTCTTATGAGGGCTTGCATATTTTTCTTAGATTTCATGAATTTCTTGTTTATAATTAAGTTTTTCATAGGCACATCATCTATGTTGACCTATTGTGAAGCTAACTTTCCAGTTGGTTTGATCTTGGAAGTATTTTGGAGCTTGTCTAGTTTTGGGAACTCAAGTCATGCATTAAGTCATTCATAAAGAAGAACTTGTATAGGACTCTAGCTGACTCTAGATTGATTTTGAACTTGAACTTGTATCATAGATTATTGGTTGGCTTAGTGTGCATATTACCCTGTTTAGGAATTTCAGGTGTATGTTCCTCTGTGATTGGTTTCTTTCCCTTCTAATCTCCAAGTATGGCTGCATCTGTAGGGGTATTTTATGAGGAAAAAAATGAAAAATTAGTAGAACAAGTGTCAGCCTCCGGGATTTTCAATGATGGATATTTTGACTTGTGGAATTTAGCAGTTTTCTTCTGACAGACTTTAAGGGGTTTTGGGGAAACTAGAGCAAATGGGGCTTCTGAGTTTTCAACAGAAATGGTAGTATGAACATGAGTTTAAACAGGTGTCTGAACAAGGGTTAGAATAGGGTTTGGAACAGGGGTCTGAACTTGAGGTTTCTTTATCATTCTAATGGTTTGAGGTCTACCTCTTTTCCTTCTGGAAGGCTGAGGCTGGAACCCCCCAGAAAAAGAAAATGATCCCAAGTTCTCTTTAGCTTTTCCAATTGGCTTTCTACCAGCAACTTAACTAATGCCTTATGATAAACAAAATGTGTAGAGGGATTATTTCTAGCCCTATATCTAGAAGCCATGTTCTTGAGGCTCTCCAACAACTAAAAAAAGGATTAATCCTAATCTGCCCATCAAAATGTGCCAGAAAATCGAAATGATATAGATTATTCCTATTATAATGACCCTCACAAGTAAAATATCTTTAGAAAAGCTGCAGGGGAGCATACCATTTATCTTGTAGCCAGTCCTTCTGAACCACTGATTTCTAGTTCCTTGCTCTGTGCTCCTCTTTGAAAAATGATGGGATGACTATGCTGGCCAGGATATGGCTGTGAAATAATTTGTCTCCATCCATGGGAAATGTCCTTGCTTCAACTATGATGTTCTCTATAACTTCAAATTCCAACCCACCAACCTTCACATGGCTCCCATCGAACGTTGCTACAAATGCTTGGGCTACCAAATCGTGATAGTCAGAGCATCGGTAGAAAAACCGACTCCACCCCGCTTGCTGGAACAAATGAAGGAGATTAGAGTAAAGGTTCAACAACTTTGACTCTTTTATTTCAGTCTATTGTAACATTCCTCCCTTCCCCATTATGTTGGAACTCTTTGTGGAACTTATTGCTGGGTTATCACAATAAAATTTGTTTTAATCGCTAAGTGGAAAAATTGAAACATTTACCCATACCACTGTATTAATATGGTGAACCCGCATAGTTTTCACATTAAACTGAACATCACTTTTACCACGCTCATGAATCATGATCCATAATTACACTAGATCGATTACAAAGTAATTTTAATTTTTAGATATGGTTAGCACGATTAAAAATGTACTTTACCCTTTTCAATCATAGCAGAGACACCTGCGCTGACACTGACATGGTCAACACAGTCACGACTTCAAATATTTAAAAAACCTTTAATCGTTGAAAATCGACTTGCCGGAGAAATGAGAAATAGTGATATCCTCATTTTCAGTGATATTATTTTCTCAACCATGTCAGATCCCAAAATATTGCTAAGAGTATTAAACTTGTTTATTACAACCCTAAATGTTGACTATCAACATTTAATAAAAATTTACAAAAAATAAATTTTCGATGATAATAGAACCTACGTGCATGTAGTAGATATGAAGTTAAGGGATTGTAACGCAGTTCACCAATAGTGGCACTCCTACGTTATAATGCCTTGATTATCACTTGCAAGGTGTGTTATAGCTTTAATAAAGAGAAAAACATTATTTCTCTCTCACAGGCTACTGCTAATCCACTCTCCCTTGGATCTTTGTAACATCACTCTGATACCATGCAGAAAATCCAAAAAATTATGATATGCTAATATGAGGACTTTGAAATAAAATTTATTCTTGCATAAACACATAATTTATATACTAGATGGAGCAGAATAGAAATAGAAATAAAAGCACAGTCACACAATTCAAAAACATGGATTTTCTAGGGAATCCAAATCGAAAAACCCTCTACTTGATGAGAATTTTAATGATAGCAAAAAATCAGAATCGATCTCTTACAAAATACAACTCTTTTAACCTGAAAGACACACTTGTCTTTCCTGCTTGTTCTAAGTTTGAAACCCTTGCAAGACTGTTGATCTTTGTTTCCCTCTTCCAACTTGTGCACAAGCTTCTCTTGCACACTCTTCCTCTCACAAGCACCACACACAATCTTGTGCTTCCTATTGTTTGGTCTCACTAACTCATAGTCACCAAAATAATGGTTAAACTTGTGTCTTTGTTCCTCCTTTTAAAGGAAATTTTAATTATGGTTAAAATAAGTGAGTTTTCTAATTAAGGAATGATTTTTGTGATTGACTGAGTTAGCATGAGTTAAATTCTCATGAAACTCGTTCTATTTCAAGTCAACCACTTGAAACTCAATCACTTGTGTTTTTCCTCAATCAACTCACTCTAGAAAATCAAGAACCCGACTTTCAATTTCAACACATCAATTAACTGCATCCTAACTCGTCCTAATTTTTATGGATCGATTCCTAAATTATAGGAACTTGTCCTAGTTTTAGGAACTCAAGTCATGCATTCAAGTCATTCATAAGAAAAAACTTGTTCTAG